>JAWPHD010009690.1:0-101134 GCA_037043455.1 Cyrtodaria siliqua | reverse complement strand
TTATACTTGTCAAATTTGTTTTAACTTAATCTCAAAATCGCGAAACCTGAGCCACGGCCGCTTATAGCAACTATAAATCGGATTAATCCAGAAAAAAACGCGAAAGGTTTCTATGGATAAAATGGGAACTGAGAGGTACACTTTTACAAAATTGCAAATGATTATACTTGTCATCTTTGTTTTAAATTAAACTCAAAATCGCGAAACCTTGATTTTGACCGAGCCACGGCCGCTTATAGAACTATAAATCGGATTAATCCAGAAAAACACGCGGAAGGTTTCTAAGAATAAAATGGGAACAGAGAGGTACAATTTTACAAAATTGCAAATAATTATACTTGTCATCTTTGTTTGAAATTAAACTCAAATCGTAAAAGGTAGTACCACACACATTGCAGCGACACCACTTTACAGACACAAAGTAGATCACAAATGAAAAGGGCATGCAACCATAGAAATAGATGCGGAGAAAATGTGTGTGTTTTTAAAGTATGAATTGTCATAACAACCATTTGTACTTTAGTGCGAACATTTTATCAAGCCTTAATTTTAAAAAACAAATTTAATATTTTAATTTTAAAATACAAATTAAATATTGTTCATTCGTTTAATATTTACTGAAACGCTGTTCGCATATTTAAAGCAAATATTACTATTAAATTAACATAAAAGTAAAAGGTTTTCTAAATAATATGGTTTTCTAAACATTGTTTGTGTTTGTCGAATGCTTAATAACTACGTTACATGTAGTTACAATAGTTTTTGAAAGAATGTCGTTTACATGCAGTTTCTTTTTAAAAGGACAATGCGCATTTATTGAGGTATAAAATAAGGACTTTGAGTTCTTTATTCAGTCAAAGTTTTACTTGACAACTGCATGTACATGCCAAAATCAAAATATCGAAGGAAAAACATTTGAAATTTTTTAATACAAAATGTCCATAATTATATTCTAATTGTGTAAAATAAATATCCTGTAACTGCAATATAGTTAAAGGGGATGTAGGGAAATATTCAAAGAAGCTTTGTAATAAATATTTCTGAAACACTTGGAAAAGGGTGAAATAATTATCATAATCGGATCATAAATACGGAAGATATGATAGTTTTTTTTGTGTTTTTTTTGGATATGGTGCCGCCATTTTGAAAACTATGCTATAATAGTTCTAAATTTCCATGTACAGAAGATTGATAAACATCATTCAAAGCGAAGAAAATCACTGCAAATAAATGCAAAACCTAAACTGGGCGTGTTATACAATTATATCTACTTCTGTTAAGTTCAATGGTTAACACTGTTTACCCAAGGACTATTGATCCGCTGTAAGTGAATTACTGACCGAGGCGACTTGCTTTTTGAATGGTGTTTTACGTAATGTTTTGCATATGTTAGGCCGTATATGACGGTCTACTTTCAATTTTGACCGAGACGAATACATAATGCACTAGGCATTCGCAACATCTCGTACACTGCTTCGCAGCATTACTCGAATGTACTATGCTGGTTTCCATATTGGTTATGTCATCGCGCCTTAGATTCCCGCCAAAACAAATTTGCATTCGAATCAAAGTTATCATCAAAATGTTGCAATGTTATTCAGCCGATTGCTCCATCAATAGTTTATTTACATGAAAGCAGTGATAAAACCTTCATCTGCATTGTAAAAAACAAACACTCAACGCAAAGTATACAACACTTGTGGCTAGCGGCCATAATGTTTACATAGCAACAGTGCACTATTTTGTGTGCCGTTGCCTTCCGGCTAACAGAATGTCAAGATTTTTGAACATACCGAAGCGCCGTGATAAACACGAGGCGGGATCCCGAAGAATGACGGGATAGGCCGAGCATTTGAACGTTTAGACTGCTACACAGCGTTTAAATATAAACGACTGTAGAAGTCCGCCATTATGTTTATCTGCTTGTTTTATACGCGTAGTCATTTTCACAGTTTATAGATATCCCGCCACCTTAATTCCTTTTTGTAAGTGACGCGTCTGCATTATGAAAAACAATATTGAGTGACATCCCAATACATGTATATCTTTTTATAGAACGTAGATCAGACGCTTGGCCACGATCATGCTTTATTTAGCCGTAATTTACGGCGAAGTCGGAGTTTGACTGCCGCTTGTATGACTGAAACGTTACATGCGCAGTGAAGCAGTCTATTGAACGTTGTCCGACTGACTAAGGAAGGAACGAACGATAACTCTACGTCACGTCACGTGACGGGACTAATAATTTACATATAATGGCGAATGGCAAATTTATCATAAAGCGATAACGCGCTTCCTAGAATTTATCATTCACTATACCGGCGTTCAAAACCACGAAAACGCCGAAAATTTGCGAATAAGTTTTTACTTTGTTTTCAGCCTTCAGATGGTGCCCGTGTAAAAAGTGGTGCCATCCCAAATATGAGTATAAAGCTGGCTGGTGTGCCTGGGGTAAGGTGCGCTGCTGTCGCAGATGGGGAGGTTACGGACGCTAGCCGTTGGTGTGACAGTCCCAGGTAAGCTGGTTTTTATCACCATTGTTGGCGTAAACTATTAAGTGTTTTTTTTTAGCTCCAGTGGGTGGTTTAAGGTACGTTGCTACCGTCCAGTATGGCTCGATTTTAGATATAGTATGTTGTTAAAATAAACTGAAACGGTCAATGATTTCGGACAAACAGTTCATTACTTACACCAGGGTCCCTATTCATCAAGCTGCTTACCAATATCTTAACTTGTCAAATTTATCAATTTTTTAAACACCTTTTTCTATCGATTTAAGACGTTTTCTTAATATTGCTAATAAGTTTATGGATAAATAAAATCTAGAGTTAAATATTTCCCTTAAAATAGATGGTTTGTAGCGTCCCTGTCCCTGACAGGTTAATAAGGAGATTTAAAAATATTTAAAAATCTTAAATTTTGACTTTAGTATAAGTTGCTTTGTGAATACGGGCGGCTTGTCTTACATGGTATATATACAAAAGTATAGGTTTATTATGTCGGACATCGTATTGAGAGGTTTACACAGTATGTGACGTCATTGAGCTTTAGCCCAAATATAACATGTTTTACTTCTCTTTAAAGATGCTATAGCTGTATAAAAGGCTAGTGGTAATGTGCCTAAAGCAATCTGGAGGGGTTCTACCAAATTTAAGCTTGTACAACATGACCGTACACCCGTATATAAGGACAGAAACTTATACCAGGACATCGCAATTATATCAAGTCCAGACAAAATGTCGAGTCACGGGGGATTCTTCCCGGGGCTCATATGGTAGAGGGACTTTAAACCTTAGAACACCACCACCACCAGGACATCATTTTTAATCCGTCCTTCGTTGTTACAAAATTAGTTTTCTTTTAAACTATATATTCGTTTGATAATGGACTTGAGTTATTTCTCAATGCTATTTCAGCAACATATACGCAACACATTGTTAGCGTTGTTAATGTTGGAATCTGTTATCAAACTGTTTTGGAGCATTTGCCGAAGGTCTTTTGAGTACGTATGTAGTTAGAAACGCATTGAATCACACACACTACATGAACAAGGGATAACGTCTTCAATGCTTACAGTATCCCGATAAAAACCTCTGTTGATCAACTAACTGGGTTAGCCCAGTGACATGAAAGTCATGGGTTCGAAACTCGCATGGGCTATACTATTTTTCAGTGAATGAGTGTGCATGTTTGATGTTGTTTTGTCGAAAATGTTCCAGCCATATTTCAACAGCTTCAATTAGCTACTAAACAAAGAGTTAAGCCGCACCTATCTGAATATAA
Organism: Cyrtodaria siliqua; assembly: GCA_037043455.1. Classification (NCBI taxonomy): domain Eukaryota; kingdom Metazoa; phylum Mollusca; class Bivalvia; order Adapedonta; family Hiatellidae; genus Cyrtodaria; species Cyrtodaria siliqua. The sequence continues at coordinate 97,351 of JAWPHD010009690.1, read as the reverse complement.
GGTTATATAAAACATTTATTACATACACATTTACAAGCTCCGTTTACTTTCAATGTAACAGGAAACGTCAATATTCGACCATATTGACGTGTTGTAAAACTGGGACTACTATTTTGCATATTCGTTAGGCATTGGTGCAATTCGCAGGTCATTCCACAGGAAGTTTGTCATGCAATGTAAATGTCACGTGATGTAAACAATATTGTATTTTTGTTTCATTGTGAACAATTCCCGCGATTTTACCACAGTAGGTTTGTTTCAAATACATGTTTTTGATGAAAATGAAATGTAAAAAACTTTTTTTTTAAATATTAAAATAAATATTTAAATAAAACGGCTGTTAGAACTGTATTGGGATAGATGCACTCTTTCCTAAAGTCGCGCAATATTCATGGAACTCGTGCATATATCCCAATGCAAGTCTAATAACCTATAATTCTATACCCAATTTATTAGGTCCAGTAAGAATACGCAGGAATCGCCTGATAAAGTAAAGCTAAGAATAATCGTAGATAAATGTAACGTTAGTTGATATTCAGTGAAAAGAAATAAAGCAATTGTGCAACGATTAATTTAATTATAAGCTAAAACATTAAACAGCTTTGATTCTGTTTCAGATCTTCACATTGACAAGTGCAACAACGTTGGAACAAACAGTTTTGGTTTTGTAATTCTCTATTTTTGACACTGTTACTGTTGTCAATAAAACGCTTAGCAGTTATCCATTGTTTTCTCCATATGTTGGTAATATCACCATTATAGAGGTGAGAATCATAGCTCTTATGGTTTTAAATTACGTACCTACCATAGAGCTGTGAATCCACTATTAGCCTATTAATTATTGGGTTTGTTACTTACCCCCTACATAAATATGTGGGGTCAGTTAGATTTATAGGGGGCGAGGCTATATATTGGATTTGTTACTGACCCCCTACAGAAATATGTGGGGTTAGTTAGATTTATAGGGGGCGTGGCAATAGCCGAGTCCCCATATATATCTGACTGACCCCACATATTTCTGTAGGGGGTCAATAACAAACCCAATAGCTGATTTATTGCATCGAGCACATTTTTTAAGGCAAACACCGATATTTAACCCATTTTAATGGAGGGTCAACGTCGTTGAGACGTTCGCGCAATTTGACGTCATGACGTTGACCGGTACAGTTTAAAACATTATTAATTTACTTATTAAGTTTGTAACTAACGCCTTAAAAAACTATTTGCAAATGATTTAAACTTAAACACGGAATTGTAGCCCATATTGTTTTAGTGACCCTCTTTGAAATCTACTGACCCACTATAGAAAAACAGGGGCTCAGCACATGACCGCACTGAACCAATGAGATGCCTATAATTTTGTGCGCGATGCGCTAAATAGGTAGAGTGTGCAGCTCAACTTCAGTTCGCACTTTCGGTGATGTGACCTTTATGACATATAACGCAAACAACGGTAGTCTAGATCATCTGCGACGCTTGCTTGTTTTTAAGACAAACGTCTAGAAAATCGTCCTGAACACAGTTTGATTTTTGCCGATACACAGGTAAGGTTTCTGATTGGCTGAGACAGGAACACCTGCTATCCAAGATAAACAGAAAGGCAGAAAGGCAATACATTTATTAATAAACAAAGATAAACAAAGAGGGAAACTTCATTATTACATCGACGAACTAAATGCGGATGGTCAGACATACTTTAATAAAACAATATAAAACTATTACGGACGCGTGCTTCCAGTTTCAAATTAGTGTTTCTGCACAAACGGTCAAGACGTTTGTATTTACAACCAAGCGTCGAAGATGATCATGACTAAAATAACCGCCGTATTTCAAGTTACTAAATATTTAATACCCCTTCATAATAAAAAATAAATAAAAACTACGGTCACATGCTTCCAGTTTCAAATTAGTGTTTCTGCACACACGGGCAAGACGTTTGTATTTACAACCAAGCGTCGAAGATGATCAAGACTGAAACCACCACCGTATTTCAAGTTACTAAATATTTAATACCCCAAGTCCATGCATAAAACTCACCAAAGAGAAGGATATCAAGCCTATCTGGATGTTTTATTTTCATCTTCTTTTCTTCAATGTTTACGTCTCGAAATATCTCGCGAGACTCCATATTTGGAATCTAATGCTCCATTCAACTCACGACTAATTTCCAGTTAGCTTTAACGTGTTTGTTTGTGTGTGTCAGTTGTATTCATGAGTAGGCGGAGCTAAGTTAACATTATTACCTCGTCTTCAAATGCACATTGGACGAAATATCTATAGAGGCAGTTTTTTTGTGTTCCGATCGCAATTTTCAGTAAACATTATCAGTAGTATCCAGTATGAACGCAGAAAGACTCGGACATCCGTATATTTTTTTTGTTCAGTAAGCCTTCCTGTTCGACTTTTTTTTAACCCTATTTTTAAGTAGGGTTCAACTTCGAACAGAAAATGTATCTTTCACAGATCACAGTCAACCACAAACACTCATGAAAAATCTCGCATTAAACAAACAACAATTAACATTTTAATAAGCTCGGCATGTGACATCACACACACACACACACACACACACACACACACACACACACACAGAGGTTGACAATAAAGGCTACCACCTTGGAACGGTCAGTGGCAAAAAAGGTGGAGCGGGGTTGGGAAAGTGAGGCGGTGGCTGGGGTGTGGAGTGAACCAGGTTCTGGGGTGCGCTACACCTAACTCTTACCCTATTATTACCCCCCCCCCCCCCCCCCCCCCCCCCCCCCCCAGTAAAACGGGACAGTGTAAATACAGATATCCCCGACAGGCAGCATTAATATGCATTATAACAATGACACATAGATGATCATGTATAAATGCATATAAAAAACAAAAGCTTAGAAATCCACAAAGCAAGTACTCGGTGACTTGGCAGACGCCAGAGCAACTTTAAGACAAACGTCAAACGCTACCGTCTTTTGAGGATTTAGGTAGACGTCATGATAGGTCCACAATCTGTCCTCCGGTCATCTCACAATCAAAGAGGAAAGCATAGTGGCGAACTGTAAATGGGTCCACTACTAAACAAGCAGTGCGTTTTAAAATAGATACATAGAGTCATAACAAATTTTGATAACTTTTTTTCAACAAATTTAATCAAGATTGTATGAAATTGATTATGACCAAGGTAAATCACATCAGCTAGAATCCAAAAGCTAAACATTAATTAGTTCATGTAAGTTATTGAATGCAACATTAACATAATTATTATGACAACGTGTATGTTCATATGCGGCAACTCATCGGGAATAATGATTATATAGATAAGTGTTTTAATGTATAACCATTTGATTATGTCCGTTTTCCAAATCTGACAAATCAACAGCGACCTTTGTAAAACTTTCGTTACTGTTTAATTCTTAAGTTTTGAAGAAATGCAAACCCTATATGTATTATCAAGTTACTAATTGTGTATGACTTATCTATAAGTTATGCAAATTTTTCTTACATGATAAGTGTTTTATGTCATACATATACTGCCTGTGTAATTTTCATCCAGCAAAATATTCTTGACGAATATTATCGAGGAAGATAGCTTTAGGGCTTATCAACCTGTTTAACGACCGATCCTGCGTGGTTATGGTCATCTTCCAAGTGCTAGGTCGCCGGACGTGGAGGACCAATCATCTTTCCTTTACTCTGATCAATAATTAATGCTGTACGGTCTTATATTCATACATATGAACATTACGCTGCCTGTTTCGTGATATGTAAGGGTTCACACTGGATTCTAAGTATATGATAGACTCTGTGAAGAGAAATCTTCACCATTAAGATACCGCGGTCGATCATTTCGCTCTCTCTCTTTCGGTTTCATAATGGTGAACTTTTTTCTTCATAGCCTCTATCCCCTTCACCTGTTTGGTAATTCGTTCTCTATAATTATACAGAATTATTTTCCTCAACATTATATGTTTCTGACGGTCTTCCTTGACTATGGTACAATGTTGATCACGCATTGACTTGCCTAACGGAACACTGACCTCTTTTTATTACTCTAACACTCCCTTTATTCTTCTTTACAATTGTTTTGCTTACCAGGCGCCGATTTCACCAACATACTTAAGTATATACTTAGCTACTTAAAAACTTAAATTTAAGTTTACCTCCTAAGTTTTCTTAAGTAAGGAAAACATGTTTCACCAAACCAATTTACTTAAGTAAAAACTTAAATTTAGCTTAGTTATCAAGTGGACACTTAATTTATGTTGGTGAAACACATTTCTGCTAAGTTTTACTTAGTGACTTAGTTAAGTATTTAAGTAAAACGTAAGGAACTGTTGGTGAAATCGGCGCCAGTATGTATACTTGTTCCGCGATTTTAAGTCTATTTTTAACTTTTGTTCCGTCATCCTTTTATATATATTCATTTTATGTTTTTTTAATTTTTTTTTTTTATTTAGAATTGTATATTCCTTCCTTTTTTATTATTTAGAATTGTATATTCCTTCCTTTTTTATTATTTAGAATTGTATATTCCTTCCTTTTTTATTAAACGTGTACGGGATGGGAAGAGGGTATCAGTAATAGTGCTCAATCTCAGTTATAGTATGTTATAAATAAAATGTTAGATTGAAACGGTCAATGCTTTTGGACATACAGTTCATTGTTTGCACTGTACATGTATATACACAAGCATAGGCGTATTATGTCGGGCATCATCTTGAGAGGTTTATACAATATATGACATCTCTGAGATTTAGCCCAGATGTATCTATATTCTGAAGCGCAAACCGCTTAAAGGTACAACCGCTATACTTAAACTGATATTACGGATGAAGTACTTTCAGTTCGACGAACGCCCAAAAAGTCGGTATATAAGCCAAAAATCGATGCGGAAAACATCACATTTTGTCTAGCCTTCGTACAAGTAACATCGATAATATACGGCTTCCGAATATAGTTCATAAAAAAAGAACCAGGGAGCTTGCAGTTTTATTTGTATCATGACGTTTTCACCACTTCACCACTTGTTGGTTTTCAGTAGCATTTCTAATATTAAATATAGTCATTACGTATTTAACACGGACGCACAAACGTATCATCCGCTAAATAAAAAAATCTAGATTAAAGTTCGGAATTTTAGTTAAATTTAGAGTAAATAGTATTACACCACGCTTGGTTATGTACAAGTACGAGATTACTAAATATACAATGTTCTCATGAAGTCGCCTTAGCTCAGTGGTAAGTACACTGGATTGTAAATTAGAAGGTCGTGTCTTCGAGTCACGAAAAAGGCAAACACTTTTTTCTCGAATTCATAATGCTACCTGTGTACAGATACGATGTGCACTTTCGATGTCTATAACGTAAATGATATCATGCGTTAAATGTGATCGCTGAAATACCCGATTTCGCCATGAGCTGGTGAAAATGAAGTTACAAATAAAGACACGCCTACAAAGAAGAAAGCGATTTAAATACTGGGTGTGTAGCTTTAATGAACTATGAATGCATAGTAATATCAAAATCACGATAGTTTGTGCAAAGAGTATCGAAACTGAGTGTTGATGTCGCCTCTATCCGGTGTACTTTGCTAAGTGGTAAGTTTAACTTACTGTAATGTACTGCATGCAAAGTTGCGTGGAAGAATACTATTAATTGATGTCAATGAACGGGCATATTATTTAATAGAAAGTTCGCTATAGACAGTTTTCTTGATTTCTTTAAAACTCGAGGCGTCCCGTTAGTATTTCTATATGATTTACATATTCATAATAAGTATCTTTGCATATTACCCATTTTTGATAACATTGCACTAATAATATAATTAACCTAGGGTGCAATTGAAACTCCCAACATTGTATGACCGTTAATTTAAATATATGCAAGCAGAAAAGAGTGACCGAGTGGACTGATGAATATACTTCGGCGTGGTATTCCAGCGTGACAGCACTACGCCTGTTACAAGTAGACTTGTAGATGGTCATAAACCACTAGTGCATTTCCCATAGGCCTCAATTTTAGCCTTTTGGCCTGCAACACCTATTCCAATATCCGAACGGATGATAACAACTAGCTTTTGTTAAAGAACTATCTTAGAGACACTCAAAAATTGCAAATTGAGGGTAATATGATGCTTTGTCGAATATGGTACAAATGTACCATATTCGGACCGAATATGGTACAATTTTCGACCGAATATGGTACAAACATTGTACCATATTCGGTTGGAATAAGTTTGTCTATGCTCGCCAAAACGTATTTGGTACATACCAAAAAAACTCATAAAATGAAAATGGCCTACGTATATGGTACATAAATTATGTATTTCTTAATAAATGAAATAGTCTGCCAATGTGTAAACTTTTTTTCAAACTCAAATACATTGTATTAACCTAATATTGGAAGTGACAAAAGTATCATCATCATCATCATCATCATCATCATCATCGTCGTCGTCGTCGTCGTCGTCGTCGTCGTCGTCGTCGTAACTAGCAGTAACAGAAACAGCTAACCTAACCACACTTTACATGGATTTTGCTGGTTGTGTAACTGTTTCGCCGGCTAGCTCAGTCGGTTGCGCGTCAGATTGGCACGCAGGCGGCCTGGGTTCGATTCCCGGGCGGGCCAGATACTTTCGTGGAGATTGGTCACGAAATGATTTCTACGGCCATTCTTCCCCTACCGCTGTTTCAAGTAGGGCAGTTGTCAATTACTGGCGAATGTATCTGCTTAGTACTGGTTACTAAGTACTAGTACTCTAAGACTAGAGACGTGCTTGCTCCAGGTAACTCTGTAAAAGTTTGAGGATTATCGCATTTTGGTTGTGTTCATAGAGTGTGAACTTGTAAGGGTAAAGGTAGGCGAGCAAATCCATGAAGCGCGCCAGCGCTTCTTGGAAAATTTGATCTTATCATCATTACAAAACTTTTGTCATCATCATCACCATCGACCGAAAAACATCGCAGTTATCATCATCACATTTTTGTGATCTTCATTACGATGATGATAATGGTGATGATGATGATGGTGTTGATGATGATGATGATGACCTTGATGATTGTGGTGATAATGATGGTGATGATGATGACAATGATGATAAAAGTTTGTGATGATGATGATGACGGTAATTTTGATCGTCGTCATCATCATCAAAACTTTTGTCATCATCATGACGATGATGATGATAATGGCGTTAATGGTGACGATGATGATGATGGTGTTAATGGTGACGATGATGATGTAATTGATGATGATGACAATGGTGATGATGATTGGGGTTTGATGATTGTGATGATGATAACTGCGATGTTTATCGGCCGATGATAATGATTATAATGATGATGATGAAAAAAGTTTTTTATTATGTTGACGCCAATGATTACCGGCCGCCGATGATGATGATTATGATGATGATGATGATGATGCTGATGATGATTATGATGATGATGATGATGATGATGATGATGACGATGATGATTATTTTCATGATGGTATTGATGACGTTGATGCAAATTGTAGTTATGATGATGATGATGATGATGATGATGATGACGATGATGATTATTTTCATGATGGTATTGATGACGTTGATGCAAATTGTAGTTATGATGATGATGATGATGATGATGATGATGACGATGATGATGATGACGATGACGATGATGAGTGTGTACCATATTCGGAACGAATGTGGTACATTTTTCATCCGAATATGGTACAAGTTTGTACCATATTTGGTCAGGCATTTTACCCCAAAACTGCAGATACGTATATGGTACAATTAGACAGTTGTACCATATTCGGCCGAATATGGTACAAATTTGTACATATTCGTTTTTGTACCAAATACGGTCCGACATACCACTATTGATTGGTTTGGCTTCTGATTGGTTAAAAAAAAGGTCTATTTGGGCATTTAGTCAGATTATATGGCAGATTCTGATTAGATTAAATTACCCAAATCATAACAAAACCCCATAAAACATCAAAATATTGTATTTCCATCATGTTGATGTAGGATAATTTGACTGAAATTTGCATTTTTATGGATACAATTGTACTGAGAGTATAGTTGCAAAAATTAAAATTTCTTGACTGCCATTCTGCGAAATATTAGAGGCTGAAAGCATTGTCGGACCGTATTTGGTACAAAAACGAATATGGTACAAATGTACCATATTCGGCCGAATATGGTACATTTGTACCATATTCGTTTTTGTACCAAATACGGTCCGACAGTGGTATCTGACCAGAGAGATACATGGCATGTAGAAATATAGGTTATTTAGAGCCGCCCCAGAGAGAGGGGAAGGCCAAGTGAATGTGTTTTACCCTAGAACACACCAACGAAACTCAGTGGCACCACGGAGGATTGAACCCGGGGCCTCCAGTTATAAATCCGCCGCGCTACCGACTGCGCCCTGCCAGCCCTCGTATTGAAAACGAGAAAACAATAATAATTCTATATACAAGTTCACCCTTGAGGTAATTTCAGTTGGAGACATGACACCAGATAATATTACAGTCACGAGGCTGGATATACCTATTCAGTGTTCACTTAATAAATAATCTTGGATTTCTAAAGAAAATATGTTTTAATATACAACATGTTTTAATATGTTCTGCCCACAACAAGTTATTAACATGGTATGACGGGGAAAAACATGGTTTCTTATTACTGCCAGTCATGATTTTAATATAAACATTCAGTGTCGTATTATTTGTTCTCAATATATACAATATTAATCCAAGCTGAACAGAAATTCAAAAATAACGTTTGCGAATTTTAAAGGTTGTTTTACTACTAGTATACAGATTGCATAACAGTTTGTGAAAACGAGGGCGGTAAATAACCTTCTTTGTAGCATGTTGCGTAACATTTCCTTTGATGAATGCAAAGCATTAAATTTGTTGAATTTAGGGTAACTAAAGGGGCGTGGCTATACCGTATTACAACTGCCCGATAGAGGAAGATAGAGTACGGTCACTCTGACGTCACTATGTTATTAGGTACACCGTGCTACAAAAAGATAGAGTCTGTCTCAGCTCGTTGGTTATACCCATCTCGATGTTTAAATAAGCCAACTCGCAGACTGAGACCAGACTCTATCTATTACATTTAGTATTTAGGGCAGCAAAAAATGCCTTATGTATTATGAGGGGTAGTAAATGAGTTCCGATACTGATGGCATAAACTTCTATTAAGCTCGAGGGACGGTCAATAAGTTCCAATATGGATCTTGTTTTTCTATTCAGGTTGTCCCAAGCGTACAATAAAATATGGTATATGGTATGTTCTTGGCTTAACACTTAAAATGGCGGAACTGCAATTTTCAAAACAACGCCGTTGTAACAGATTACACAATGTGTTTATTTTTTTATACAAAAATAACGCGTATTCATCAAGTCATATGCATAAATATTCAAATTTGAAGATGCCTTCAATGACGCATAATTCAATTCGAATGGCGGTAGGGAAGACATTGAATACAAGATACAGATATTTACCAATCTCATGTATACGTTAATAAACCATGTGCATTCTCATCACTTGTTATTTACAGCGTCTCCATGGCCGAGTGGTTAACGGCGTTGCGTTGTAAACATTATCCACTCTCACCGCTGCGGGTACGATTCCCACTGGGAGCTCGACCTTTAAGTGATATAGTTTCTTACGCGGATGGTGGGAGGTATACAGTACTGGTTCTACCCAGGAATATAGATTTTTTCTTTATTTGTTTCGATATAAATACACAAAATGACGCAATCTACAGGTACAGCTTTTTCTTTTAATTTTCACCGAAATGAAAAATAACTTCAAAATACTCTCCACCTACTCCCATCACAGTATAGGACATGTTTCACACAACATTATTCTTTGGACTATTTTTGCTAACGTTCGCAAACTATTTGCAAACGAAATATCCACTGCAATATGCTGAAATAGTTTCTTTACGTGTGCTCATCGAAAGTAAAGTTACGGCCTTCATATGGAAACTGAATTACTGACCGTGCTATAATGGTAAATGTCAGACTACAAAAACAAATCACACAACACGCAATAACTGAAACCGCTTAATACTTTCAATAGGGAACTGTGTAATATGAAATTGCTGATCAAAAAATCTTATTTTATTAAACCGATTTTCACCCGTAAAAAAGAAATGTGAGCCATAGAATAATATTTCTAACGATATGGTTGGTCTCTAAGCGACGTGATTAAGTATTAGGACAAGGCAGACACAAACGTAAGCATAAGTATGACAATTTGATTTGATTGTTTACTTAAATAGTGTTTTACGTCATTTTTAGCACATGGTAGGCCATGTATGACGGTCTATTTTTTTTTGTGGTAGAGACAGACCACCCCACTTTTCCTAGGTAGAAATTAACGGCTCACACACGTTGTTGATCGATAGTTTTGCAAATATCATCTGATTTAAAGGAAACGCACAGATGTCGATCTTTTACATATGAAACTGACACTCGCTTTACTGAGTTATTGCCCTTGATTATTGAAAAAATAGGCGAATTTAACATGAGTACACAATGACTTCTGTAAACAGATTCCGATCTTCACACACTTTAGTATGAGGCGTTATATCAATATGATCTTCACACACTTTAGTATGAGGCGTTATATCAATATGATCTTCACACACTTTAGTATGAGGCGTTATATCAATATGATCTTCACACACTTTAGTATGAGGCGTTATATCAATATGATCTTCACACACTTTAGTATGATGCGTTATATCAATATGATCTTCACACACTTTAGTATGAGTCGTTATGTATGAGGCGTAATATCGATATGATCTTCAAACACTTTAGTATGAGGCGTTATATCAATATGATCTTCGACAAGATTGACACCGAGCAACATGGGCACATGAAATACTGAGTTATTGCCCTTGATTGTTGAGAATATAAGAATCCATCATGAGTATCCATGTGAGATAGGGAAATCTCACCCGAGGGACATAATTGTAACCGGGGACGAGGCTCTGCCGAGTTCCTGGTTGCAATTCTGATCCCGAGGGTGAGATTTACCTATCTCACGTAGAGAATGTTGACAATTGAAACCAGCTTGCACATCCAGAGGTCGAAGGTTAGATTTGACCCTATCCCGGTCACCGTCATCGTATTTTTTCTGCGGTCATTCTTTTCCCACCGCTTCTTCAAGTAGGACTTTTCGAGAGCCAATCAGTAAGGCAGACTGACGGACTAACGGATAGACAGACAGACAGACAGACAGACAGACGAAAGGACGGACGAATTGATGGAAGGACAGACAGATATCTATGTTATTGTGAAATTTTATCACATTAAAGTTCGCTTTTGCTACAATGTCCAGAACATCAGGAAAATAGCTAGTAATTCAAATGCATGTGAATGCGTTTTGTCTACATTTTGTCATCTTTTTAGGGTATTTTACGTGAGTGGAAAAATGCGTTTTCATGGTACATGATAAGAAGATGGTAAACGCAAATTTCTCAGGTAATGCGAAAAATGCGTTCGATGCGGCCGGATTGTTGTTCACACGTGAAGAATGCATTCTGGGAAAAATGATGTTCAACATAGCTGTTATTAATATGACGACTGACCAATGAAAATGGATTATTACATTTCAACCTATCAATATCTATGTTACATTAAACCTTTTCAAAAGATAGTACTTTCAACATTATCATAGGACAGTCATCTCGCGATTTTAGTTAAATATTTTAGTAAGAATTGTAGATTTTAGTACTTTGTAATATTCTAATTAAGCACAGAGGATAGCTTCCGCTGACAGAGGAACGTGCTATTTTCAACGATAATTGTAATAAAGAGGAATTTATTTTTACCAAGCTTTTTTAAAGGCTAATATCATTAAGATCTCGGTTGGGTTTGACAATGAGCCTAATTGAGACGTCATTAAAAAAGCCCTTGATTTTTGAAAATATGGAACACATTCAGCAAACGGGTTCTGATTATCACCAATATTTAGTTGAATGGTTTTGGACAGATACTATTTTGTCAGGTGTAGAACTAGTCAGGCATGACACTTCTGCTTTTAGACAAATTGTTGGTATTCCAATGAGAACGAATGGTGCACCCCTTGTCGCGGATTTGTTTTGTATTGTTATATAAGGGATTTCATTTGAGTCTTTCACCAGATACTTAGGCAGACTTCATAGAAGAAGCCTTTGTTACACCTCTAGGTGCCCGGATGATATACTGAACAATGCCAACCCGTTATTTTCTATTATGGTTAATACATATACTATATTTTCTAAAGAACTTCAACTCAACAAAGTTGATATTTCTGATATTGTCTAATTCTTTTCTCGATTGACATATCTAGATTGAAAATTGAGAAATAATAAGCAAACTCTATGACAAGATAGATCATTTCAATTTTAACATTGTGATTCATACCCCTTTAGACGGGGCTGATCTTCAATCAGTTTCCTATGGCGTCTATGCTTCTCCGATCAGTTTCCTATGGCGTCTATGCTTCTCCGATAAGTTTCCTATGGCGTCTATGCTTCTCCGATCAGTTTCCTATGGCGTCTATGCTTCTTCGATCAGTTTCCTATGGCGTCTATGCTTCTCCGATCAGTTTCCTATGGCGTCTATGCTTCTTCGATCAGTTTCCTATGGCGTCTATGCTTCTCCGATCAGTTTCCTATGGCGTCTATGCTTCTCCGATCAGTTTCCTATGGCGTCTGTGCTTCTCCGATCAGTTTCCTATGGCGTATATGCTTCTCCGATCAGTTTCTGCTTCTCCGATCAGTTTCCTATGGCGTCTATGCTTCTCCGATCAGTTTCCTATGGCGTCTATGCTTCTCCGAATGAGTTTCCTATGACGTCTATGCTTCTCCCATCAGTTTTCTATGGCGTCTATGCTTCTCCGATCAGTTTCCTATGGCGTCTATGCTTCTCCGATCAGTTTCCTATGGTGTCTATGCTTCTCAACTTATTCGTTTTCTATCATGCTCATTCAAGGTCTTCTTCATGACACCGCATATGCAAATGTGGAAACGTGGCTCCATCATAAATAAATAAAATAGTATTTGCAGCAACTATGCAGTTCTGCAAGTTAGAAGGTTATAGGCCCATTCGCCATATTTTATCTAGATGTAAATGGAGGATGAGACTGGCACGTTCATCCCTGTTTGTTTGGCGCCATATAACCTTTCTTGTGTTGGTGCGTAAAACCCCAATTCAATTCGTTTTTCTAGAGCTTATAATCGTGATGAGGATTAATATGTTTAACCGGTGTTTAACTATAAAGCTATTCCATCAAGATAACGTTACCAAAGCAAGAAGGTGTAAATGTCGGACAGAAAATGTAACAAAAACACAGGCAACCAATATCACGGATACAAGGCAAATAACAATTACAAGGAAAGACAGCAGCAAAGTGTGCGACACCACAAACAAAAACGTTTGAAAACAGAGGTACCCCCTTGTAACAGAGGTACCTCCTTGTAACAGAGGTACCGCCTTGTAACAGAGGTACCGCCTCGCCTTGTAACAGAGGTACCGCCTTGTAACAGAGGTACCGCCTTGTAACAGAGGTACCGCCTTGTAACAGAGGTACCGCCTCGCCTTGTAACAGAGGTACCGCCTTGTAGCAGAGGTACCGCCTTGTAACAGAGGTACCGCCTTGTAGCAGAGGTACCGCCTCGCCTTGTAACAGAGGTACCGCCTTGTAACAGAGGTACCGCCTCGCCTTGTAACAGAGGTACCGCCTTGTAGCAGAGGTACCGCCTTGTAACAGAGGTACCGCCTTGTAACAGAGGTACCGCCTTGTAACAGAGGTATACCGCCATGGAACGGTCAGTGAAAAAAATGGCCGCTTCTCCTAGACACCACAAACACAAACGTTTGAAAACAAAGGTACCGCCTTGGAACGGTCAGTGGAAAAATGGCCGCTGGGGTTTAAAACAACATAAGGTGTACCAAACCTCACTCTTATATTGTCATCCCAATAAAACGTGACGGTGATATCTGCGACAAGAGGTTCACATTTCGTTCTCATAGGGATACCAACACTTTGTTTTTAAACGGTAGTTCCAAACCTGGCGAAAATATAATCTAATAGGAAAATAAGTGCTTCACAACCATTTAGGAAAATCAGCAGACTATAATGGTTGAAATTGCCGTAGTATGGAACGCTTTAATATTGTTTCAGTCCAAACATGTAGCATTTTCTTTAACAAAAGCTATTTTAACGAGAACAGTACGTCTTTAACATGATTTTGTGTGGCACTTATTGCATTTTGTTTTTTCAAGAAAGTAATAATGAGCAAAATAAATTAATGCCAGAGCTGTTATAAACAAGCTCTAGTACAATATTGTTTACGTGATTTTCACCAGCAGTAAGACACTAAATTAAACCTTTGCAGATGTGTGTGGGTGGTGCAGGCACTATTATTAGAATACAGCGGGCTTTATAAGGCTCTTTGTGTAATTTAGGAATCCAGTACATAGCTGGACGTTTGTTTTGCTTTTCGTCTACCCCAGCTTTGAAAGTGGTGCACTGAATAGTACGCGCACAATACTTTGCATTTTTTTAAAATCATATCCCTAATCTTTAAAAGTATTTTCAGAACTCTTCTGAGAAAAAGTCTATCACAACCTGAATTCTATGGTTTACACACGTTTTAAGATCACTGTTCATTGTCACATTCATGCAATATTACATTGCCCTGTTAAAACTATATCAAACGAGGTTATGACCGTATCATTTTACAACTTTCTGCATGTTTAGTGGTTGACCATTTACAGTTTGCCACAATCCTTTCCTATTCACTTTGCGATGAGCCGACATATTGTGGACCCTATGATGACTTCTACCTAAATCCTGCAAGGGATATGTTGACGCCTAATGTTTGTCTTCAATACGAGTGTTGTCTTGTCGTACCAGTAACGAACGGTTCGTTCTCTTGTTGCTCTGGCGTCTGTTGTTTTAGATTCAGAAGGCTATTAGTTTAAACAATATTTTATTCACAAATGTTTTACAATTTACATTGCTTATTATACAGACATTCGAAGATGTTACAAACATGTGAAAAGGATTCAGAAGGAAGCTATATAAGCTTGTATAAATCTGTTTCCTTAACATAATGATATGAATACATGACAGTTGAAACAATATATGTGATATTTTGGAGTTTAAATATTGGATTGTTTAAACATCATTGTTGTGGATAACAAGCAAATAAGTCCCACTACATACAGTTTTAGTTCGTTCTGTTAAGTTAAAAAAACATTGGATATGAAGTGGTTTGGGGTGAGAGAGAGAGAAAGAGAGAGAGAGAGAGAGAGAGAGAGAGAGAGAGAGTTGTGTTTTTTTCTATGTTTCCGGCAGCACTAAGATCTGACTTCTTCGAGCTGGTCAGTGATATCTTTTAAAACTTGATAAATTATGTTCTCCTGTGCAAGTTAATAAGTACATTTGATAGACACCTGTTTCAAAAACGTTTTGTTCTTAAAATGAAATCTTGCACTATTTTGAAAATTCCACAATTTGTTTCATATGATACTAGGGGATCCCCAGCAAGAAGGGTATTAATAGATATATTATTAAAGTCTTTCAATGCATTCATCATTACAATTCTTTGTTGGTGAAAATTATTACAGTGCAAAAGAAAATGTTTTGTATCTTCAGTATTTCCACAAGTACAAAGAGGACTGTCAACAATGTTCTTGGAATAGAGGTGTTGATTAAGGCTGCTGCAGTGAGTGCGTAGACGTGTGTGTAGTATCTGAGCTTTTCGGTCACCTGAGTTGTACCACTTTGGAGTTTTAGTAATGTCAATATTTAGTCTGGTTTTAAAGACAGAAACAGATTCTGATTGTTTTAGTTCTGGTGAAAGGGCATTCCATTCATGCACAGCTGAGGGAAGAAATGAGTTTTTATATAGCTGGGTGTTGCAATGGAGAGATCGAGTGTTGTCACGATTACGAAGATTGTAGTTAACTAAGTCACCTACACTGTCCGGCACTAGAGAGGATAGATACAATGGAGAAAGACCGGAGTTCATTTTATAGAATAATAGCAGTTTATGTTTTCTTCTTCTGTCTTTGAGACTTTCCCACCCAGTTTCTTGATTAAGTTTATCTAAAGATACAAGTTTAGTTGTTCCAGTAACAATTCTGGCGGCTTCGTGTTGTATTTTATCGAGTTCTTGCTCTTGAGCTATTGTACAGTTGTCCCAAACTACATCCGCATACTCAAGCGTAGGTCGGATAAACGTTAGATAAATAGTTTCGAGTGATGTTCTGTCTAATGTAAATTTTAATTTTCTCATAATATGTATACGTTTCCACGCCTTTTCTTTTATCATATTTATATGTTGATTCCAAGATCCGCTATTTGATAATGTGACACCTAAATGTGTATGATATTCAACTTCGTTAATAATAATATTGTTCATGATAAGTGGGGGATGTACTGGTTTGTTTGTCTTCCTAGAGATTATAATTGATTCGGTCTTTTTAGCATTGAAATTAACCAGCCATCTGTCTGCCCAGTCTTGAATTGTTTTAAGGTCTTTATTGAGAATCGTTGAGCTATTGACAGGAGTGTCAACAATAAAATAGAGACTGGTGTCATCGGCAAAGAGTTTTATAGTAGAGTTGATGTTGGCTACTATATCATTAATATAGACAAGAAAAAGTAAAGGCCCTAAAATAGAACCCTGTGGAACCCCAGCAGATATTGATACTGTATCAGAGAAAACGCCAGGCATTACTACAAGTTGTTTGCGATCACGGAGATAGTCCGTGAACCACGTTAGAAGTTGACCAGTAATTCCAACAGCCTGAAGTTTGAGAAGTAGTCCTTTATGCCAGACCCTATCAAAGGCTTTCGATATATCACAGAATATGGCCCTGACTTCTTTGCCCTCGTCAAGCGCTTTGCAAAATGTATTGTATAGAGAGACTAATTGGTTTACAGTTGAGTCGTTTGGGACAAAACCAGATTGAAGAGCAGTAATTATATGGTGTCTAATAAAGAAATTAAAAACATGTTTATGAATAATTTTCTCAAAGACTTTGTCAATAGTACTGAGAAGGGATATCGGACGATAGTTTGATACGTCAGAGGGATCATTTTTTTTAAAAACAGCACACACGTACGCTAGTTTCCATTGTGATGGGACTTTACCAGTGTGTAAAGATCTATTAAATAGTTTACATAAAGGAGTTGATAATTCAGTTGATAACTGTTTAAGGAGTGTATTGTTAATTTTATCCGGTCCAGATGCCTTGCCTAATTTTAGAGTTTGAAGCACAGATTTGACCTCGTCGGGAGTAATGGTGATTTGACTAAGAGTTGGTCTCGTTGGGCACACGTCAATATAGGGGAGCGGTTTATCAATATCGTCAAGTATAGCTTGAGTTTGAAAAAATGAGTTGAACATGTTTGCCTTGTCTTTGTTGTCAGTAAATATGTTACCATTATGTTTTAACGGAGGTATGCTTGAGGACCGTTCATTGGGTTTAATGAAGGATTTAAGTATTTTCCACCAATCAGATGAATATATAGAATCCGTGTTTAACTTATTGGCAAGTGAGTGTATATGGTTTTCTTTAGCATTCCTGATTGCACGTGTTGTTTCGTTTCTTATCTGTCTGTACGCTGTCCAATGGTCAGCATTGTTTTTAAGTTTGGCTTTGTCGTAAAGTCGTTTTCGTTTTCTCATTAGTTTGCGCACATCATTATGTAGCCAAGGTGGGTCAGAGGGTCTAACGGTTACTGTTTTTGTAGGAATAGAAGCTTCTGCTAAGTTGAGTATTTTGTTTGTTAAGTTATCTGCATATATATCAATATCGGTGTCGAATAAAGAGTCCCAGTTAAAGGCGGACGTATTTGTTCTAAGTGACTCAAAATCCCCTTTGTCGTATTGCCATATAGTACGCTTATAAGTAGTATGCCTTGGTTTGTCGTATCTCAGCAAGCAATATATAGGACAATGATAGCGCATATTTTGGTTTAGAAAAGGCTCACCAACACCACATATTGCTACACTTTCTGGGTTGGATACTAAAAAAAGGTCGATAAGAGATTGTGAATGTTCAGTAAAATGCGTAGGGTCTTTTATTAATTGAGTAAGGTTATACTCTTGTGATAAGTTTGTAATGTTTTTGCATGTCTGAGATTTATAAATGTCCAAATTAAAGTCGCCGGTAATAATAATATCCGAAACATTTGTATCAATTGCAAGACCAATCGATAGTTCAATGTTTTTTAGTACCTGAGATGTCGAATTCGGAGGTCTATAAAACGTTCCAAAAAGTATAGTTTTGTTGTAAGCATGAACTTCTAGCCATAAACATTCAATATTGTCAACCTCAAGATCACGGCGTCTAATGGCATGTAGATTATGTTTTACAAAAACAATTATTCCTCCGTGGTCATCGGTTAATCTGTCTTGTCGAAATGGTTTGTTAAAGTCGGCATATAAAATATCATCATTCGAGATATTATTGCATAACCAAGTTTCAGTAAAACTGAGAATGTCAAAATCGCAAAGATCAGCAAATAAAATATCTTTTTTCAGTAGAACGCTTTGGACGTTATAATGTACTATAGATAAATGTTGGTTTATATCCTCTTGTGAGGGAGTGTTAGTAGATGGGCCAGGATTTTGTTTGATATCACCACATTTTAATACAAGTATAGCTATCCATGTAACTAGCTCAAAAATAGTTAAATAACCAGTCCCTTTAATTAGCATGGAAACCGAAGAAAACAGACCTGTTCTCACCCTATATAGGGACAATTCTATAGGCATTATGTAATTCCAGGTGAGTACGTGTAAGAGGGTGAGGTGCTGCCAAGAACCATACAAATACAAAAAGAGAGCAGAGAGCTGAGTAAAGAAGGGTATGAGTTATAGACTAAAAGTCGGGAAAAAGACATTTGAAGGAAATAAAAGTACATAACAAATTAAATTAAAGGAATTCTATAATAGAGTTCCAGGGATATCTGTTACAATATAGCTTTTTGGCTGCTTGCTGCAATTTGCTAAGGAGTTATTAGCGCTTGGTTAACATATACATAAAACACAAGTATCCCAAAGTAACTGGTGAATAGAACTTTCGAAAACTAAGAAGGCTATTGGTACTTTGCGGAACTGATTAGAATCTAACAACTATGGAAACATTGTTTCGTTCCGTTCCGCAAAGTACCAGGGGTATTGGTATTTTGCGGAAACGTTTTTTCGCATAATGTGAGCGGAATGCTTTGAAACATCGCAATTTAAACCCGAATGCTGATAAAAACAAACAATATATAATACAAATATTACATAAAATGATAGAAAGTACCATTTGTTTTTATTACAATATGCCCCGTATCTCAATGTTGATTCCGTTCCGTTCCGTTCCGCAAAGTACCAATAGCCGATTCAGAATGAAGTGTTGTTTAACGACTGATCAACCCATTAGTTTATCTTTTTCCAGCCTAGCACGATATGTTTCCAAAGCAGAAATTACCACATTTGCAGTGAGATTACATAGAGGATAAAAAAGGTCCAGAGGCGATCTGGAAAAATGTTATCAATCCAAAAACAAATGAAAACCATCATAATGACGCTGTGCTCATGTTGCCCATGAAATGTCACATGCATAACATGAGCCGCGTGCATAACATGCGAACTTGTAACTTCCGTTAAGTTGTTGATTAAGACGGATATATGTTTCATTCCTGCAGGCTTAGGAGAGCATTTCGAGGGTTCAATACAACGATGTTGTGTCTTCTTCTTTATTTATTTGTAGCTACAGCAGTTTGCGTTGTATATAGAGTAGAAAATATAATTCAATTCAATACAATTACGGAACAAGGATTTATTATAGGCTTAAAGCATCTTGACATGTGAATTAAAATGATTTGTATAACAAAAACTAGACGAGCCGTCGAGTTTTCTAGACTGCTTCACTTACATTAAATAAATCGGAAGAATAATGGGTCGTAGTTTAATGCATTTGCAAATGGAACATTCAACTGGAAAATATCACGATGGTTTTATTCGTATCTGGATTGACACCCATAACTCTTTCAGGTCGCCTCCAGTCCTTTTATTGAATTGTCTTATTAAAATATACTAGTTTATTTCCTAAGGGAGTGCCACTCTGAAGAAACAAAACAGTGCGACTACGAGCTTTCGCAGTCGCGCAAACCGAGCGATTTACTTGCCTATAACGGGTTTTATTTTATGCTTTCCAGTGGTTTATCCTCTATCTATTTTATGCTTTCCTGTGGTTTATAACTGACACAATTAACTCACCGAAAAATTGTTCCTGTTATGGTTAAAATCCAGTTTCTGTTTACAGCAGTTTTATATCACAAAATAAAATGGCCTCCACACTGAATATTTGGACAGTTTATTTCAATATCCTTCCGCCATTCAACTATCAATGACTACACTATAACGTTGACTTATTTTCGTGCTAATAGTTGGATGTTTGACGGGATAAATTTTCATTTTTATTTCATGGAATTTTTTTTACTGAAATAAACAATTTCAGAACTATTTTATGTCGTGTATTAACTAGTTGTCTGTAGTGAAGCGGTTATAAATCGGGGCTAACAGTGGGGAATACAAATGTGAAATAGGCACAAAAACGCTGATGGAAGCATAAAATAAAAAGAAAATTTATTTTTTTTTCAGTGGAAGATGCAACTTTATTTCATCTCGTGAGCTCCTAAAACAGTATTCTCACTCGTGGCTACGCCACTCTTGAGAATACTGTTTTGGCAGCTTACTCGATGAAATAAAGTTGCATCTTCCACTGAAAACCCCCCCAAATATCCTCTATTTATTTTATGAAATTATTCTCGTATCGTAAATCATAATGTCGTCATTCGTTTTGTGCTCGGTTAATATTGGGTACTCCGGTTCAGCGCGTTTCTTGGGTATATATACAGACGCGGGCTATTGTTCGGGTCACTTGAGGATTTGTATTTCCAGTGGGCATGTTACTAGTGCGTGCCCTCCCACCCACCCATCATTATGCTGTAATATATTCTATATATTTGTATAGATGGATACTATATACATTATTCATATATGTTTCAATACCGTAGAGAAGTAGTTGACAAGATTATAATTATGTTTCTATGGAAAAGGTATATTTATCTCCTTTTGCATTTATATGTATAGTGTACAGTTATCTCAATGCATGTATGCATATCTCCTATTCGTGGAATGTTTGTTTTTACATTTGTTTCAAATATACCTGGAGGACCTTTCTCTTCTCTCGATTTGACTTGGATCAGAGCATGTTCTTTTGAAAAGTCTGTGTTTATCTGCCCAAATACATACGCCTGTTACGTAAGATTTTTTCTGTTGTTTATACATGCTTGAAGATAAGAGAATAATTATTTACTCACGACACTAAGAGTGAGTACTCACGACACTAAGAGTGAGTAAATGTTAACATATTTCGTGTTGTTGTTTTTGAGACTTTATAATATACCTGTACGCATCAATCTGAAAGCATGTGTAATCATGATCTATTCGCTATTATGTGGAATATTTACTTGTACCGCAAGTTTGTTTTATTTTTAACAGTTTGAAGTCAGGCCAGTGACGCAAGTATGCTTTTATATATAGCCTATACTAGGTGCATACGCCTGTGAAAGTATGCCATCATTCGGAGGGGATGTAAAGCCGTCGGTTCCTTGTGCAGGGAGAGCAATACTCTGTACAATTTAAAGATCTCGCTGAACTGTCTTAATCAGCGATCCACGCCTTTACGCATTCTTAATCAGCGATCTACGCCTGTAAACATTCTTGGAAACGGGCCTGCTCATACCACTCGAAAGAGAGTATAACGATAACACTTGAAAGAGAGTGTAACAATACCACTCGAAAGAGAGTGTAACAATACCACTCGAAAGAGAGTGTAATATATAGATAGATAAACCAAGGAAGCGTTTTGTTTCTATAGATATTCCACGGAATACATGTGTCGCATGTCAGCGCTTTGTCAGTATAACAAGGTGTTTTGGACCATGGTAAATGACCTTGACAAAATACCTTTACATTTTAGTATGGTCATTTGGATGTTGTCAATGACCTTCAGTGTGACCTTGACCTTTATGTTTGAGTATAATAATAATAATAATATATTATTAAAATTATACTAAAATATAATGGTCGTGTCGATGTTGTCATGATGAGTATATATTGAAAGTTTGATGAAGACATATCAAGAAATGAGAAAGTTATAGCCAACGTTACGTATTCGTGAAGAAAAAAATGAGCATTTAACCCATATAATGACCTTCAGTGTGACCTTGACCTTTATATTTTAATATGGTCATGTCGATGTTGTCATGACGAGTATATATTGAAAGTTTGATGAAGACATCAAGAAATGAGAAAGTTATAGCCAACGTTACGTATTCGTGAAGAAAAATATGAGCATTTAACCCATATAATGACCTTCAGTGTGACCTTGACCTTTATATTTTGATATGGTCATGTCGATGTTGTCATGATGAGTATATATTGAAAGTTTGATGAAGACACCAAGAAATGAGAAAGTTATAGCCAACGTTACGTATTCGTAAAGAAAAAAATTAGTATTTAACCCATATAATGAACTTCAGTGTGACTTGACCTTTATATTTTAATATGGTCATGTCGATGTTGTCATGATGAGTATATATTGAAAGTTTGATGAAGACATATCAAGAAATGAGAAAGTTATAGCCAACGTTAAGTTTTCGTGAAGAAAAAATGAATATTTAAACCATATAAAGACATTCAGTGTGATGTTGACCTTTATATTTTAATATGGTCATGTCGATGTTGTCATGATGAGTATATATTGAAAGTTTGATGAAGACATATCAAGAAATGAGAAAGTTATAGCCAACGTTAAGTTTTCGTGAAGAAAAAATGAATATTTAAACCATATAAAGACATTCAGTGTGATGTTGACCTTTATATTTTAATATGGTCATGTCGATGTTGTCATGATGAGTATATATTGAAAGTTTGATGAAGACATATCATGAAATGAGAAAGTTATAGCCAACGTGAAGTTTTCGTGAAGAAAAAATGAATATTTAAGCCATATAATGACCTTCAGTGTGACTTGACCTTTATATTTTAATATGGTCATGTCGATGTTGTCATGATGAGTATATATTGAAAGTTTGATGAAGACATATCAAGAAATGAGAAAGTTATAGCCAACTTTAAGTTTTCGAGAAGAAAAAATGAATATCTAAGCCATATAATGAACTTCAGTGTGATTATGACCTTTATATTTTAATGTGGTCATGTCGATGTTGTCATGATGAGTATATATTGAAAGTTTGATGAAGACATATCAAGAAATGAGAAAGTTATAGCCAACGTTAAGTTTTCGTGAAGAAAAAATGAATATTTAAACCATATAAAGACATTCAGTGTGATGTTGACCTTTATATTTTAATATGGTCATGTCGATGTTGTCATGATGAGTATATATTGAAAGTTTGATGAAGACATATCATGAAATGAGAAAGTTATAGCCAACGTGAAGTTTTCGTGAAGAAAAAATGAATATTTAAGCCATATAATGACCTTCAGTGTGACTTGACCTTTATATTTTACTATGGTCATGTCGATGTTGTCATGATGAGTATATATTGAAAGTTTGATGAAGACATATCAAGAAATGAGAAAGTTATAGCCAACTTTAAGTTTTCGAGAAGAAAAAATGAATATCTAAGCCATATAATGAACTTCAGTGTGATTATGACCTTTATATTTTAATGTGGTCATGTCGATGTTGTCATGATGAGTATATATTGAAAGTTTGATGAAGACATATCAAGAAATGAGAAAGTTATAGCCAACGTTAAGTTTTCGCGAAGAAAAAAAATGAATATTTAAACCATATAAAGACATTCAGTGTGATGTTGACCTTTATATTTTAATATGGTCATGTCCATGTTGTCATGATGAGTATATATTGAAAATTTGATGAAGACATATCAAGAAATGAGAAAGTTATAGCCAACGTTAAGTTTTCGTGAAGAAAAAATGAATATTTAAGCCATATAATGACCTTCAGTGTGATGTTGACCTTTATATTTTAATATGGTCATGTCCATGTTGTCATGATGAGTATATATTGAAAATTTGATGAAGACATATCAAGAAATGAGAAAGTTATAGCCAACGTTAAGTTTTCGTGAAGAAAAAATGAATATTTAAGCCATATAATGACCTTCAGTGTGATGTTGACCTTTATATTTTAATATGGTCATGTCGATGTTGTCATGATGAGTATATATTGAAAGTTTGATGAAGACATATCAAGAAATGAGAAAGTTATAGCCAACGTTAAGTTTTCGTGAAGAAAAAATGAATATTTAAGCCATATAATGACCTTCAGTGTGATGTTGACCTTTATATTTTAATATGGTCATGTCGATGTTGTCATGATGAGTATATATTTAAAGTTTGATGAAGACATATCAAGAAATGAGAAAGTTATAGACAACGTTAAGTTTTCGTGAAGAAAAAATGAATATCTAAGCCATATAATGACCTTCAGTGTGATGTTGACCTTTGTATTTTAATATGGTCATGTCGATGTTGTCATGATGAGTATGTATTGAAAGTTTGATGAAGACATATCAAGAAATGAGAAAGTTATAGCCAACGTTAAGTTTTCGTGAAGAAAAAATGAATATTTAAGCCATATAATGACCTTCAGTGTGATGTTGACCTTTATATTTTAATATGGTCATGTCGATGTTGTCATGATGAGTATATATTGAAAGTTTGATGAAGACATATCAAGAAATGAGAAAGTTATAGCCAACGTTAAGTTTTTGTGAAGAAAAAATGAATATTTAAGCCATATAATGACCTTCAGTGTGATGTTGACCTTTATATTTTAATATGGTCATGTCGATGTTGTCATGATGAGTATATATTGAAAGTTGGATGAAGACATATCAAGAAATGAGAAAGTTATAGCCAACGTTAAGTTTTCGTGAAGAAAAAATGAATATTTAAGCCATATAATGACCTTCAGTGTGACCTTGACCTTTATATTTTAGTACGAAAGAATGTATTAATATTTGACATTAGGTACTGGAGGCGATCTGGAAGAGTGATTAGTTTAAATTTAAATACACATAAACACTCTGATAGTATAATTAAGTTTGATTTGGATGGCAGGAGGTTTACAGTACTGGTTCTACCCAGGAAAAGTGGGTGGTCTGCTTCCACCACAGAAAACATCGAGTGTCATATATAGCCTTACATATGCTGGAAATGACGTAAAACATCATACAAAAGTTTCATTTGAAATCTACATATGTATTTAGTTAAGACGCATGTTACCTTGGGGTTAATTTTTGTTTTGTTTGGAAATTTGACGACTCCGATTGGGTTTTTGCTTAAAAGGGTTGATGCATTATTTTCGAACAAGGTTTATTTTAAAGGGCTCTGAAAAACTTGCAGAAGGCAGAAAGAATTATCAAAATGCCAGGAAAAATAAAGGAGCTATGACCTATTGAATATTGAATATAGGTCACATCTCCTTTATTTTCCTTCAAAATGCCATGAAAAATAAAGGAGATGTGACCTATTTTCTATAGGTCATATCTCCTTTATTTTTCAGATTTTTTCAAGTTGTTCAGAGCCCTTGAAAATAGTGCATAAACCCCTTTAATTATAAATATTAGTTTAAAAGGGGGTTATATTGCTACCAGGTTTACACTTTATTAACATAAAGTGAACTTCAATCACAAACCAGGAATGTTTAAGAGCTTAAAGTATCAAATAAATCAATATTAACGATCTAGCCGAGTCGTCTAGTTTTTCAGCCGAAACTATATTGTTACCTATGACTGTTATCATCAACATTATGTTTAGTGTTGTTTATTGTTGATTTTGTCATACAATGTCATTTAAATTAATAGCATGATTATCTTAAATTCTTGTTTGGAATGTTCTAGTACAGAAACTTCTAGAACGTTCTATGGCAGTATATAAACAAGGCCTTGTGAAACTGATGCTGTTGAGTATTTGGTTCAGTATAAATTAAAGTAAAGAAGACATTGTGTGAATATATTGGATGCTTTTGATTAAACTATATATTGTGAGAGGATCATATAGTTTATTTGTATTCTGTAAGTGAATCTTTTTCATTCTGTTTGAATAAAGTTGTCGATTATATTTTAACAAATTGTTGTTGTTGGTTTTGCCTTTTTCGTAACATTTACCCGTAACAATACCATTAACCTAATTAACCGTACGGAACATGGGGTTTAGTTAAGTAGACATGTACATTAATATGAAATAAAGACACATTATCATGTTTTTATTCGTAATGGATCGACGCCTATACTTCTTCTAGATATCCGCCAGTCCATTTAAAATACTAGGTAAACAATTCCACAATGACCTAGTGATAGTGCCTTAAAAAGGCCTTCAGTATTTTATAATTTCCATACATAATAATTTCTATACATAATAATTTCTATACACAATAACTTCTGTACATAATAACTTCTATACGTCTATACTTTCTATACATAATGATTTCCTTACATAATAATTTCCATACATTATAATTTCTATACTTCTGTACTTTCTATACATAATAATGTCTATACATAATAATTTCTATACACCCTAGAACCTGGTTTAAACTCTTACCGGACTTTTTTTGACACTGACCGTTCCGAGGTGGTAGCCCTATTGTCAATCCTTTTGTGTTTGTGAAATCTTATTTGGCATTTTATTCATCTTTAAATTTGTTCTTTGTTTCTGTGTGTGTTTGTCCTTGAATGCTGCCTTTCCTGTCCGATTGTTATATCTAGCATTTAGAATAATTTGCAGTGTTGCTAATCGGGGGAATTCCAGTTGATAATCGACAGTGGCGGCACACAGCAAATAACCATTATGGTTGATCAGATTAGTGTCCACCGCCATAGGCGGAGGACTATAGAATTTGTATTTCAATCGTTCCGTCGTTCCATCGCCAATTTCGTTTCCGACCAATAGCTTTAATATTTAGAATCCGGTTGTGCCGGCGCTTTTTGTTGCTCG
Source organism: Cyrtodaria siliqua (assembly GCA_037043455.1). Lineage (NCBI taxonomy): Eukaryota > Metazoa > Mollusca > Bivalvia > Adapedonta > Hiatellidae > Cyrtodaria > Cyrtodaria siliqua. The sequence goes on along the minus strand of JAWPHD010009690.1, from coordinate 70,292 downwards.
GCGCTTTTTGTCCGCGACTTTTTTTTTGCTCATAAAAAAATGTAGACAAACGGCACTTTTTGTCCGAATTACGCTTTTTGTCCGAAGACTTTTTTGTCCGCAGGAAACGGCGCTTTTCGTCCGCAAGGCTCGATTAAAACATATTTTATTATTATTATCAATAAGGTTTCAGGTACGGTTGCACGCAAAAGTTATCACTAGGAGAGAAATATCGATCCGTGCATAAAATGTCATGGACAATATTGCGGTACCTGACCAGAGGCCGTAGTTCTGTAGTTATAGGAAAAATGAATTCCCGACTTGTATTTATATCAACTATGTTTACAATTATACTTATATCAACTTATCGATATGTTGACATTTATATTTTTACAACTTGTACTTATATCAACTTATCCTTATGTTGACATTTATAGAATCTTATATTTAAATTAACTTAAACTGTATATTCGTATGTTTTTCATATTTCAATAACATAAGCAATGCACTATCAACCAACTTTTTCTTAAGAACACAACATAACTAATTAGTCGGGCCCCGTAGGGAAAAAACGTGACTATTGTAATCACTGTGTGTGTGCGTGTGCATGTGCGTGTGCGAATGTGTGTGTGTGTGTGTGCGTGCGTGTGCGCGTGTGTGTGTGTGTGTGTGTGTGTGTGTGTGGGGGGGGGGGGGTATGACTAGATATAGAAAAGGGCCATTTTCACAGAAAAGGACAGAAAAGGGTTGGGCGGCACAGAAAAGGGCCGATTAAATGCACAGTTTTAACTTGTGTTGATTAAAAAGTTATTTAAAACGTTTAATAGTGATAATAAACACGATTGACAGTGAAAAAAATAAAATTTATTTTATTTTTGATGTTAATATCATTAATATATGTTCACATGCTACTGCTACTGCATTTTATTAGACCTTTTCTGTGCCGCACAAACCCTTTTCTGTCGAGTAACAGTAGCATATGAACATATATTAATAATATAACAATTACATGCACTATCCTGCGGACAAAAAACTTCATTCGGACAAAGAGCGACGCTTTTCTTAAAAATCTGCGGACAAAAAGCGCAATTCGGACAAAAAGCGCCTATTTTTTTAAAAAGTCTGCAGACAAAACGCGTTATTTGGACAAAAAGCGCCATTTGTCTACATACATGTATTTTTTATGAGCAAAAATGTCGCGGACAAAAAGCGCCGGCACAGCGGACAAAAAGCGTCGTTCGGACAAAAATCTCGTTTCCTGTGGATAAAAAGCGTCGTTCGGACAAAAAGCGACACTTTTCTAAAAAATCTGCGGACAAAAAGCGCAATTGGGGCAAAAAGCGCCGATTTTTTAAAAAGTCCGCGGACAAAAATCGTAATTCGGACAAGAAGCGCCCTTTGTCTACATTCTTTTATGAGCAAAAAAGTCGCGGACAAAAGGCACCGAGCGGACTAAAAGCGCCGGCACATCCGATCTTTATGAAACTTTAGGACAATGTTTATGGCTAGGTAAAGTTTAAATAACCAGACAGATTGCACCTATAATCCTGAAGTTATTGCCCTTGCATTTAATATAGTATTTATAATCCGAACTTGATAAAACTTTAGGACAATGCTTATGGCCATACTACTTAAGCCCTGTTCGATAACCAGCCAGATAGCACCTATCATGCTGGAGGTATGGTCCTAGGATTCTGAAAATTAAAGAATTGTGCAGCTTCCGCTCAATAATGTTAACATTTATAACCTAATCTTAATGCATAATATCTCGGCCAAGTCCGATATCCTGCCAGATTGTACATATCGTGATGGAATTATGGCCCTTTGATTTTTAAAAATTGATGATATTTTCGGTTTCCGCTGAGTAACTATAACATTTATAATTTAATCTTGATGAAACTTTAGGACACTGTTTATGGCCATACTATCTTTAATAACCAGTCAGATCACACCTATAATCATGATAATGTCAGAGTTACTAGTATGCCCCTGTTTCGTTTAATTGAACATTTTTGTAGTTTACGCTCAATAACTTCATCAGTTATAATCCAATCTTGATGACACTTTACGACAATGTTTATTCCCATAATACCTTAGCCGAATTTGACAACCAGCCAGATCGCACCTATCAAGCCAGAGTTATGGCCCTTGGATTTTGAACATTGAAGATTGTTGCGGTTTCCGCTTAATAACTTAAATAATTATAATCTAATCTTGATGAAAGTTATGGGCATAATATCTAGGCCAAGTCTGACAACCAACCAGATCACACCTATTATGCTGATGTTATATGCCTTTGATTTTATTACCGCTTTACAGCCATATGGCATCGTCTTTCTTTTCAATATGACTAGCGCACCAAGCGGTCGTTACAATATTTTTCAATACCAGACATATTTCAGTACGCAATATCTCGGTACAATCTGTTAGTCTAGATCATCTGAGACGCTTGCATTTTTTTTTAAAGACAAAGGTTTGTATTTAAAACCAAGCATCGCAGATGAACAAGATTAATATGCAGCAGAACTATTACAAATGACCGAGTGTTCCTTGGGCCGCTAAGGGCAGACCCACATTTTCTGAATGCGAAATTGGCGCAGTATCTCGGGCGGACAACAAACCAAGGTGTCTTTCATATATAAACGCTGCGACAGCGACCGCGACATTATAGATAAATATAAAATCGTTGTTACGTAAACTTGAAAGATGAGAGCTTGCTAGTAAAGACATAAGGCGACACTCCACAGTTTAATGTCCAATTCTCAACAAACAAACACATGACAAGCCCTTAGCATGAATCCTTGAGCAAAATAAATCACAACTTCGTTGGAGCATACATTTCTTTGAAGACCATTAAATTACCCATGTTTTCATACCAAAAGAAAAGTACCAACAAGCATTTTCTTTACAAGTTTTGCCTCATTTCTTACTCATCATGCTCTTGTATATCATGAAATGCTAAATTTGACATACCTTCAACGGGTTTTTAAGAAGTTATTCCAAGTTGATGAACCTGTAACACAAAATCAGCCAATTTTGCTAGTTTTTGGAAGTTTGTGATAGTTTCGCATTTTTCTATTTAGAATAAAAACAAAAAAATTAACAGCAAACATGCCCTTCATAATTATTATTATCTTTCTGATTTACACTATGGACATTCGTGCGAAACTGAGGACTGCCCCGAAAAAGCCGAACATACGATTAATAACAGGGTGTTAAATAGTTAATACGTACATGTATGAACATCTGTATTCTATAAAGTATAATCTGGGACGAAATTTGAAATATCATTCATGTTTAGCGTTCGCAATTCGCAACGTAAATTAGTCCCAATTTCAATTTCGCATGTTTTGTTTCGACGGGGTTACAAATGGCTCCGCCTCTATATATGTCCAAAGTTTGTATATAGAGATTTTACTTATTTAACGGGAAAAGACGCAAAAAGCACTTTGTCCTAATACTTCTGCAATAGAGGGGAATCGATGTCGATACTCAACTATCAAGTTTTTTTGTTGTTTTTTTGTGTCTCCCGATGATTAATGATGATAACCTCGTATAAGCCATGCTAGTACTTTGACATCTCTATCCCCATTTCCTGTCCATCAATCGGTGGGCATTTCTCCTCCTACTGGTTCCAATTCTATTTGTCCACACAGTTCCTGTGACAATGTTTTACCTTCAAATACATCGGTTCACTGCTGCTGCTTTTCATGCAACGCTTTATTCACCACACGTTTTTTGCACGTGGGACACAGTTGAATCCATTTATTCCAGTCAATGTTTTCGCTATTCAGTACTTCTGATTTTTAAAGTAGCTATCCCGCCAACAACAGCCAAATTAACAATGTGTATATCGTTCCTTAACGTACTGACAAGGTGTATACTACAACTTACATATTTTGAGAACCGAAACTCTATAGACACAATTAAAGGGGGTACATCAGGATTTTTCTAGAAATATCTTAAATTATAAAAATGTTCCAATTCATGATAAAACTCTTATATCCATCAAAATATGATATTCGAACCATATTGCTAAGGTTTAAACTTTGAATACACCATATAGCTAGGACGGAATCGGGCATAAAATGCTGAAATTAACCCTGGTGCGTCACCTAGGATAGCACATATTACTGTACAGAATTAATTTCCTTGTAACTAAGGGGTCATTTTTAGCATCATTCATTATGTTTAGGCACTTTAAAATAGAAAATATCAGTATTTGTCAATTTTAAGTCGGAGCCCTAGACCCCTTTGAAAAGCCTGATGTACTCCCTTTAAGAGTTACCAACTCATAATTCCTTTTACACATAGAGCGTCTTCGGGTATATCCGAACGTCGGGTTTATCCGAACAATAATTGATCAATAAGAATTGGCGTATTTTAACAGCAGTTTTGAAGTTTTAGAGGCGCGAAAAAATTAAATTGAAGAGTCCTCTTCCGGTCGAACAAGAAAAGGACAAAACCAGCAAAGTATTCGCCGCATATGATATAATGTAAGTGTATGCCAACAAAATGTGGCATTAACTACGTATACAGATAATTTTGAATGCATACGCTGCTAAGGTTTAAATATTACGCATGATGCGTAAATATAAAAGGACTGCTATATGTTTTGAACACTAACCTTTGTGCACAATATTGATAACATAAAATTCATCATGGCCGACATGTGTTGTTTATATAGGTCACGTTCGGATTTACCCTGCACGAAAAGTTTGTCGTCTAAATCCGAACTCACAAACAATATTTTATTTTAGATCTATTTTTTAAATTGCTTGTAGAATCTAGATCTACATGAGGCTCAATCCATAATGCATATGTTTGACATAGTAATTGAAGTAAACATATAGTATTCCGTGTTTTATTATCGATTTTGATAAGAAAAATAAACCGTATTTTCATAGGGCCTACCTGTAATTTGATGTAAACCAATTTCTGTATTAATTTATATCTATTGAAATGACGTTTCAGTTTTGCGCGTGAAAATCTAATTAAGTATTAATGGTCAGCATCATACGAAAAAGAGCATACTGTTGCCAAATTCGGTAACTACATCTATTAAGGTTAATAGCAATTTAATATCACGAAATTGTGATGTTATTTGGCTCTTTATTTACTTAACAAAATGATGACTGCATTGCATTTGGTACTACTCTCAGTTTTAGATGAGTCGTCAAGCTGGTTCCAAAAGGCGTTATTCGTCTGATGTCTTAGCTGCGGCCTCGTCTTAAGTGCAGAGCGGAGCTCCTACTTTGTGTGCAGCATCTAAGGTGTACAATATACCGAAAATAACTCTCAATGATACCGTTAAGGGGAAGTATGCGATCAATAGAAAAGGCGCGGGGACAGTACTGACAGATAAGGAAGAGCGCAGGCCTGCTGATTTGGTGGTTTGTATGGCGTGCATTGGGTATTACGAACCAACCAGTAGGAACTACTAGCCACCGTCAAAAAGATTATTGACGCTGACGGGAGGAACACCCCATTTACGGATAATAAGCCAGGGAAGGACTGGTATTACGGGTTCATCAAAAGGCATCCCGAAATATCTCCTCGCTCATCGCGTCAGCTTGGGAAGGAACGATCGGTTGTAACCCCAAACCAAATCCGGAAATGGTGACTTTCTTGAAAACGAAATTAAGGAGCCCGGGCATATAAACGACCCATCACGGATCTATAATGCTGATGAGTCGGGGTTTCCGATGTGTCCTAAAAGTGGCAAGGTGTTGGCTATGCGAGGGTCAAAGGTTGTGTACAACATTACATCAAGTAACAAATCACAAATCATCATGTTGGCGTGCATGAGTGCGAACGCCCATTTCATAACTCCAATGATTGTCCCAGGACAACGATTTAGTCCAAACAGCTTAGACGAATTCGAGGAAGCCGCAAAGGTAGGTCAGATAATGGATGGATGGATGCGGAGTTATTTCCCACTCGGCTCACGTCGGTTCTGATTCCAGATCTGACTTCAAGGGGTGTTACACGTCCGATGTTGCTATTTGTGGACGGACACACCACACATATAACGCTTGAGGCTTCAGATATTTGCACGGAGAACAGTGTTCATATGTACTGCCTGCCTGTACACGCCTCTCATCTCATGCAGCCAATGGATATTAGATTAATCAGTCCACTTAAGGACAATTGGTCACAAGCTGTTAGAGATTTTCAGAAAGCAAATATTCCTGAAATTGTGTGAAAGAAAAATGTTGCTAAAGTATTAAAGTATTAAGGTATTTGCTAAAGTATTTGCTAAAGGTCCTTCGCAGAAATCGACAACTGTTGAAAACGCAATCATATCGTTCAAAAGTTCTGGACTCTTTCCTCTTGACGAAAACGTTGTCCTCAGTACAAGTAAATTAGAACCATCCAGTGTATTTGTTACAGTAAAGTCAGCATCAATTAACGAACGTGGTGCTGCTACAGTATCGGTTGCGAACATCGAATTGAACAAGTCGACCTCTACAGAGCCGCCCACTACGAGAGGTGTTCAACTTATATTTGAACACTTTTATTGTGTAACTGAATCAACTATCTTGAAATTCTCGCCGAATATGTTGATTGGAATGTCAAGTCTAATGATTCCTTCGATATGAAACCTTATGACATGCACTATTATGTGCTTCCTAATGTTGCTGCATCCGCATTTTTGAAAATGGGTAGAGAATGACATTTTGAAGCAAAAATCGTCAATTATAAAAATAACTGCAATACAAATTTTAACTCAAATGCTTTTAAAATATCGTTCAAGGTTATAGTAATCCGATATGTCTATGCCTGAACGGAGAAAAGTGTAATGCATTTTTTTTTAATTTGTCGATTTTCAAGATGTTAGCGAAAATTAGCATAAAGTTCAACTATGAAAACGACTAAATTTATGAAAGCTTCTAGTTCAAAACATTTACTGTAGGCATTTTTGTGACTTCCTCCACTATAAAAAAACAAGTTTCATAAGTTTCTCAAAATAAAAGATAGAAAAATATATAACTTAAAATTTAGGGACAAAACACACACATTTGCAAATAATGATAAAAATAATATATTTTTTTACCAAAGATCTCTTTATAAGTTATATGATATACATATATGATATAAATCAACAATAACTGTTCATGTTTTATATCACAAAATATGATTAAAATAGTTATTTTGGTTAATTTATAAAATTATCAGTAACATAGGAGCAAATTTTCCTATTATCTGTCAATGTTTTAATATAGCGATAAAAAGTCGGTCTTTTAATTCAGCATCTATATTTTTGTCTGAAAATAAAACGTACGATCATATTTAAATTATAAACACAGGTTGAAACAATTATGATATGCATTTAGTGCAATTATTTGGTTTAAGGTAAAACTCCACGGCAACAGCAACATATAGGTTTAAAATTAGAAAATGGGGTACACCTTATTCAAAATGTAATTTAAAAAGAACCGCGTGAAATTGGATATTATTTTTAAATGCATACGTTCTAAATGACAGTTTCACATCATTAAATCACGATTTTTTTATGACAATCACTTCCGCTGAAATAAACCATCTTAAACAAAAGTGTTCATTTATAAGTTGAACACCTCTCGTATAACCGAAGTAGCGTCGACGGAGACCGGATTTGCTCAAAATGGTGACACAGTACCATTTACTGCCATAACAGACACCAACCCGGTGATAGGACCGGGTGTAGCAACAACATCAAATGGACATACCAATGAAGTGGCGACCAACATAGCAACACATGGACCAGCAGTCGATGTAACTGGTGAAACATCGTCAATCCCAAATGATCAGCCAATACTATCTCCATTCAGTACATACCTGAACGTTCCTTCAGTTGCATAAGAAAGAAAATCAAATCCAATTAAACATCCAAAGGCAATTACAGGAAATGCATTCCGTAAAATGCAACAGGAAAAGCAAAAAGAAAAAGAAAGGGTTCTTGAAGAGAAGCAGAAAAGGCAGCTTGAGCATGAAAAAAGAAAAACTCAACTCGAAGAAAACAAAATGAGAAAAAACGAAGAAATGATGAAGAGACAACAAGAAAACGAAACGCTTAAAGAAGACAAAAGGATCCAACAGCAGCTGCGCAATGAACAGAAACTAAAGAACAGAAGTGATGTACAAGAGCTTAAAACGAAAAATAAAGGAAAGCTTGAGTCAGCTGCTAAAAAAAGTCGGAAATGTTTGCAATTTCGGATGAGTCATCCGACGACGATGAAGCGTACTGCTTATACTGCATGGATCCCTTCTCAAACAGCGTGCCAGAGGAAGAATGGGTTCAGTGTATTGTGTACCGTGGTTGGGCTCATGATAAACGTTCACCAGACATTTTGTACCAGACATTTTGTCGTTGATATGTCCAAACTGCGACTCTGAGAACGACGGAGAGTTTTATCTCGGAGTGATTCTGCATAAACTGATTGAAAATAGTTGTGTTGAGACAATGTGTTGTATGGACTTTAAAACATTGGTTGAATTTTGTTAATTAAGTATTAAAAAGTTCCTTTAATTCATAACTAATGATTATTATGTGTTGTAAACTAGTCAAATGTTTTAAATGTGACGATTTTATTAAAAATACCGTTCTGTTCGGAATTACTCGACACTGTTCGGAATTACCCGAAACATGATGTTCGGCGCACCCGACGTGTTCGGAAGTTGCCGACGTCGATGTATGGGAAAATACGTCTTTTTGTAAGAAATGCTGTATATAACAAATTATGGATAATCGTATTTGAACAAGCGATAAATAATGTATTTATTGGAATATGTGCCTTCAAAATAAATTCGATACGGAAGGTAACATATCGAAAATACCTTAGGTGTTCGGATATACCCGAAGACGCCCTATTCAAAAAAAATAAAAATAAAAAAAATATATATATTTTAAGAACCCTTGAAAAACTATACGTTTAATCGATATATATACATTATTATATGAGCTGAACAACTGGATAGAGTTTTCATAAACGGTCTTGTAGTGTATTTTTTTCGTTGGACGGTTAGTTTCTTTAAATTGACGCTTTTTGTCGAGGTTTATACTACATATCACCTATTTTTACATTCGCGGTTCCTATCAGGCGATGGACCATACTTTCATGAGGAATAAGTAAAGAACCGTGGGAAGGTGTGTGTGGGTGAGGAAAGTGGGCGGAGAGGAAATAGGCTTACCCACTAAAATACGAAAGGTTAAGAAAATGGAAATGGTAGAACAATCTCAAACATATATCCTTCTATAACCTCAAATTCTGGAAGCCCCTAGTCTAGTTGCCTAGCATTATAAATAAAACGTAATTGTTTCTGAGAATTAAAAAATAAAACAACACATTTTCTGTTGAAAGAAACATATTTCAAAATGGTTCATCTTTTTACTAGTTAATCACGTTGTTATTAACACAAACATAACATATAAACAAAAGCAACATTCAACTGTTTTTTTATTTTTTATAACATATCAAAATCTTCCTGGCAATTTTTCATTAACACGTGACAGTTAGCAGGTATCTCGGCTCGGAAGTGTGTCCTATCAAACTCAGAATAAGCTCCAGTCTGATTTCAGTATGTGTTCTGTATATAGCTCGAGCACGTTCGCATCTAGGAGCAAACTGTTTAAGTGCTCGAAGAGTAGACCCTGATACAAGGATGTATGTCCTCGTCCGACGGGCAAGGCTACAGAATTAAACGTTTTGCTCATGGACGCATCGCAGTAATGCAGTGGCGCCGGTTAGTCTCGAACCCATGATCCCCGGATTCAAAGTCCACCGCGCTATCCACTGACACACGCTTGCTCCCTTTTAGAATAAAATATGATAAAGTGGACAAAATAATAATTTTGCGCAAAACAACAGACTGAAACCAACGATCGAAACACCATTTCATACTGGACTGTGTCACTTGTCGCCGAGGAGCTGAACCCCGATTAACCTCGTTTTTCATTTGCACTATGTTATTTTATAAGTAAATATTTATTGAGCGTTCACATATGCTCGCCAATTGTTTTAGCCTGTAATCGTTTGTTTACCGATTGTATTTGCTATGTGTTAATTTTTCACTGACACTGGCAGTTAGCCGTGGTTTCGATTTTCACTAATGTTATATCCCCGGGTATATTATATCCAGTACTGTCAAGCCCGGGAGTTTCACCTGTGTCTGCTCTTTTTAATACAAACACTTCATACTTTGTCGGTACACATCTAAAATGTCCATAAAAGCAGGTATCTGTTCTACAACGCCCATCCTTTATAAATCTTGGTAAAAAATTTGAACCCAGATCCCGCCAAAAATAATCACAAACACATGACCATGGCAAAGGCGTACCATTGGCTATCTGCATTGACAACGCACCCGCCGCTTCCGCTTCCATTTGCTGTAAGGCGTGACGAAGTGACGTATATCTGTTTGAATGCGTATTTCGAAAAGTGTTTCGTCTGCTAACTAGAAATCGTTCTCTATTAGGCACGTGGTCAAATCGCGCCGTTGGCCATCTGTACAGACGTTGCTGGGACTGGTCGTCTGCTGACGAGGAAGACTGTGCTGAGGACGAATAGGTCAACACCATTGTGATACACGCCATCATGCACTGTAAATAAAATAGTTCGACATTTAAGAAACCCCTATTTTGACATGCAAGTTGTAACAACTTGCCAAATGGTGTTTATAAAATCATCAATCATATGATGCACTATCGTGCAACCTTATCAGAATGATATACCAAAAATTGATGGCTAGCCAGATTTGTAAGCTAAAAATTGCTTTCTGAGCTAAAAATAGCTCTGAGAGCTAAAAATATCACAAGTGGCAGCCGAACAGTATTCAAATTATATACCTCCGCCTAGATAAATAGTGCCTCCGGGTTTGCATGAACTGAATGTAATGAGTAGAACTGACTTTTAAACTAAGACGAGCTATGTATGTAATAGGAAAACAATAATATTCCAAATTGTGTCTACAGAATTTGCCTTGTTTAACCTAATAACATAGTTGATCAAATTGGGGGAAAACGTTCTGGTTGCGGCATTGCTTTATTTGATTTTACTTCAAATAGAACGTGAAAAGAACATGATTATTGCTTTATTGTGTATAACTGTATATAGCAACAACCATTTCGGAAGTTTTTTAGTGATTCACGATGTCAGTGAATTATTATTATTGATAAGACCTAATGAAGAAACATGTTTAGACACCACCGGATTGTTATTGTGTTGGAATATAGCATATAATTATAGACAATTATAGAAATCTTGTTATCGTTATATATCCTGTATTTAAGATCGGATTCCATCAAAATGATCATAGATTGTAGAGTGCAGGGTCTAGTCGTGCAAGAACAGAAAGGTAGAGGGTCATTCCGGATCTGAACGCTATACCAATTAACAAGATGCAAACTTGCAAGAACAACTCGCGTCGGGCGCTATTTGTTCCCCATTTCTATTAATTTTTCCTGCACTTTGTTATTCATGGCATGTTGATCTTATTCAGATTGTGTTCGTTACACACACCCCTCCGCATTCTTTCAGTGCTTTGATCTTTCTACTTCTGACGTTGTCGGTGAATTTATATGTGTTGTCATGGTTCCAGGAGACGGCGAATATATTCGTGATTATTTAACAAATAATGTATGGTGCTGAGGTTCATATGAAGTTTATGGACTGGGCAGTTAGACCTAGAACGTTATATGGACCTCAGCTTCGTTTATGGACTGGGCAGTCAGACCTAGAACGTTATATGGACCTCAGCGAAGCTAGCTGAGGTCCATAAAACGTTCTAGGTCTGACTGCCCAGTCCATAAAATTCATATGGACCGAAGCACCATACATTATTTGTTATATTATACCGAATTAGACCAACAAATTAAATCAATACGTTTTATGATTTCTTTTGACGTCGTTTTTTCACACGTCCGTTAATATAGCTATCGGACCGGGCTCCCGGTCAATATGCAACTTTATGGAGCGGATGACGTCACATTAAACAAAGAGTGGAATATGCAAATGAGGTATACTATTCTTGGATAGTGGACTGGAAGGAAACATTTTTTTGGGGAACAAATGTGTGATGAAATATTTTTAGAAAATGTATTAATATGATATTAACATTATATACTGAAGCGAAAAAGAAACGCAACTCGAGGATTTCCGCTATATATTGTATGTACACTATGCTGCTGTTAATCGAAAGGTAGATGGCTACGTAAGACCTTTGCTTTCGGAAAAAAACATACAACTCCTAACACAGCAAATACTATTCCTTCAAAGTTTCATTATTGACAGAGTCCGCGTTTGGCTCAAGCATGTGAGCAAACTTAGGATGCAACATTTTGCCAGCTCTTTGCATTAAATACAGCATAAATATAGTATAGAAATGGCTCGATTTTTCAAAGAGGAACTTCAACATTTATGAAAATCTTGTTACAAAGTGTACTGTCTACAACATCACATATATTAGCAAAACAAGCATGTTCAGGCAGCTCAATGGTCTTAGATCGCCTACTGATTATATAATACCAATATAATTAATTAGCTGACATTCAGTCGAAGCATGATTTTAGTCCTATATAAGAATGCAAACTAGTGAGCTTTGCCTGCGGTTATCATAGACGAAACACACTTTTTTCCGAATTCCATAATCTTAATAATGAAAGGAAGAGAAGAAAATGGGAGAGAGAACAAATACAACCATAAAATACCATTACACTGTTGAAATGAAATTAAGCGGATGAAGCAGCAAAATATAGAAAGCTATTTTTGAACACAAACATCGCCCACTATAGTAAATAGCTTAGACTTGCTATTTATACTACTCCGTAATTAGTATACTTAAGGCCATTAAAAACGCAAGTTTGGTGTGCACGTGGTTTTCGAATAACTCCGATTTTACTTCTTTCAATATATGAATTTGATTGGTCACCAGATTTATAGCGAATGTGGATAATTTTTAACATGTACATAATACTACAATCGATCTTGAAGACATTTTAATTAAAAATAAACACAACAAAACTAAAAAAACTTGCACTTTTAATGGCGTTAAGTAAAAATGTTGTATACACGAACTATCTCAAATATCAGAAGAAGAGATTAACAGAACGGCTTATTGATTATAAGTTAGACTTACATGCTATACAGTGAACAATTACAACAGAGATCTTAGCAGTGTTATTAACGCTCTGATTAAAAATAAAAATGCTCGGAATGTCATATTCAAATAGATCTATATTTTAGCCACATTTTCTTCCATTGCATACCCATTTTGAATGAGATTATAAGCATAAAGAAAAATAAACCATACCTTGACGGTTGCGAGAGAGTGAAAACAGAAAACACTCCAACCTTCGAATGAAGGATGTTCTGAGTTGAATCTAGTCATTTATATAAGTGATTATGATTTATATTAGTGATTATGATTTATATAAGTGATTATCAATTTTCTTTCACTGAGAATTCCTCATCTTTTACCATTAGATACGTTAAAAAATGCATTCTACGTCGCTTTATTTTAATGTAGTTATTTTTTGTTATTAAAGATATGTTTTGTTATATATATGTAAGATCATTCAGGATTTCCTTTAGACTCCTTCCATGAACCTTTGAAGAAACACAGTAAAGTTCTTCTTGTATATACTTTTTGATACAGACAGAAAACAGCCCCACAACTAGTTCCATCAATGAACATCACACAACACCAACAATGACATTGAGATATAGTAATACTCGCTTCTCACAATTGTCTCCGAAATAAATAATTTTGAAATAGTACAGTAGTGTTATATGTCATAATCATGCAGTTTATTTATTGATAACTATAGATAGCCCCATTTTGACTCAAACATTTTCGGCGGTAGCAGCAGGGCGTTCAAGGTCTAAAACGGCCATGTAGTTATGGATTGCAGCTATGGATTACAAGGACTACAATGGAATAAAAAAAACCAACTCATATCAGTAATATGCAGGGTTTTGCAGTTGTGAAACTCTGTGCTGCACGTCATGCACTTATTCGAAAACTCCATTAACACAGGAAGTTCTCGGCGTTCTTGTTATTATGGCTTCTTTTTGAAGATGTCATGGAATCATGGCGACAACGTCACCTTTTGTTAGAATAGTTATGTAATTAAACGTTGTGTACAGGCAACTGCCACACTGTCTTGTTGTACAGGCAACTGACACACTGTCCTGTCGTACAGGCAACTGGGACACTGTCTTGTCGTACAGGCAACTGACACACTGTCTTGTTGTACAGGCAACTGACACACCGTCGTGTTGTACAGGCAACTGACACACCGTCTTGTCGTACAGGTATGAAAGCACTAATTATTTTCCCCATAGACACCAATGTTAAAGTTTCACATATTAATGATTTGCTGCAAATTCAACTCAAGTATGGATAATGCAGCAGTGTAATGTTCATATAGAAAACTATTTTTCCAATTGAAAAATCACCAGAAAACGTGGGGTCACAAGACATGTAAGAAAGTTCTTGTTTGTTTACTAAACAGGTCAAGGGTACAGCTCTTTTTATTGATCGCCTGTTTTCATTGCTCACAAAGTGTAAGCATAGAGTCGAAATTTCGAAAATGTTCATCAGTGATCCAGTAAAACCTATTAATACGCTTCTTATACATATAACCACAAAATCGAATAGAAATGGGCAGTTTTCCCCTGCTTATAATGCCCGTTTCCATCGAAAAATGAGGGATAAGATCATTCCTTTTTATTATAGGAACTACATTCGACTACACCTCGGAGGTTTACATGTAATTGGTGGTGGTAAACCTATAAGAGGACAAAACATGTTCAGATGTTTTGTAAATGAGGAGTTTGTGTTGTCATTTTCATAACAAGCTTAAAAACACCTACTTCATGCAAATCGAATGATTATTTGCCGAGATATGGTCTTGTGAATACTAAGGACAATAGTCTGAAATTGACAAGTCAGAGATTTTTTTTTTAATTTTACACTATCTGAATTGTCATACCAAACGGCACTTCTTGTCAGTACACCATATTAAATAGATCAAATGTTTAGAACATTCAATGGACATAAATAAAATATGCATTTTAGGTACAATTAGGACGATGAATATGCCAATTTATGTCGATTTTCATGCCAAAATTGATTTTTCAGTCAAATTCTTCAAAATTGGTGGTACCATACCTGATTATAGTAGCGAATACGAGCTTAATAATGCCAAAAATACCGCTAAAATCAGACTTGATACTAGCTGAACGCTACCAAGTCGAGTTTGAATGATAAGGAATAATATTTTACCTTTTACACAAATCTTCATTTTTCACAGTATCCTATTTTAGTGGGGTAGGGGAAAGATTTAGTGGTTTCATGCCTACCAAATCTGTTGTCATGCAGATTTAATTCATGAAAACATGTTGCAAACATGCAACCCTACAGGTTGATACCAAAAAGACATAGTTCAACTGCAAACACTTCATCAATACGTCATTTTAAACACGAAAAAAAAATGAAACTTAAAATTACTGCTTTTATAGACAAAATTGGGCTAAAAACGCTCAAAACCTATGTAATAAACTATGGAAAACTTATTTCTGAGCTTATTTTACCAACTGTAATCGGAAAAGTGTCCCTAGGTACGAATCTGAGCGAGTCTTAATTACTGCACGCATCTCTTATAAGAGGAGAAAACATGTTCAGATGTTTCGTAAATGAGGAGTTTGTGTTGTCATTTTCATAACAAGCTTAAAAACACCTACTTCATGCAAATCGAATGATTATTTGCCGAGATATGGTCTTGTGAATACCAAGGACAATAGTCTGAAATTGACAAAAGTCAGAGATATTTTTTTTTAATTTTACACTATCTGAATTGTCATACCAAACGGCACTTCTTGTCAGTACACCATATTAAATAGATCAAATGTTTAGAACATTCAATGGACATAAATACAATATGCATTTTAGGTACAATTAGGACGATGAATATGCCAATTTATGTCGATTTTCATGCCAAAATTGATTTTTCAGTCAAATTCTTCAAAATTGGTGGTACCATACCTGATTATAGTAGCGAATACGCACGTGGAATACGAGCTTAATAATGCCAAAAATACCGCTAAAATCAGAATTGATACTAGCTGAACGCTACCAAGTCGAGTTTGAATGATAAGGAATAATATTTTACCTTTTACACAAATCTTCATTTTTCACAGTATCCTATTTTAGTGGGGTAGGTGAAAGATTTAGTGGTTTCATGCCTACCAAATCTGTTGTCATGCAGATTTAATTCATGAAAACATGTTGCAAACATGCAACCCTACATGTTGATACCAAAAAGACATAGTTCAACTGCAAACACTTCATCAATACGTCATTTTAAACACGAAAAAAAAATGAAACTTAAAATTACGGCTTTTATAGACAAAATTGGACTAAAAACGCTCAAAACCTATGTATTAAACTATGGAAAACTTATTTCTGAGCTTATTTTACCAACTGTAATCGGAAAAGTGTCCCTAGGTACGAATCTGAGCGAGTCTTAATTACTGCACGCATCTCTTATAGGTATGAAAGCATTAATTATTTTCCCCATAGACACCAATGTTAAAGTGTCACATATTAATGATTTGCTGCAAATTCAACTCAAGTATGGATAATGCAGCAGTGTAATGTTCATATAGAAAACTATTTTTCCAATTGAAAAATCATCAGAAAACGTGGGGTCACAAGACATGTAAGAAAGTTCTTGTTTGTTTACTAAACAGGTCAAGGGTACAGCTCTTTTTATTGATCGCCTGTTTTCATTGCTCACAAAGTGTAAGCATAGAGTCGAAATTTCGAAAATATTCATCAGTGATCCAGTTAAACCTATTAATACGCTTCTTATACATATAACCACAAAATCGAATAGAAATGGGCAGTTTTCCCCTGGTTATAATGCCCGTTTCCATCGAAAAAGGAGGGATTACCTTTTATTATAGGAACTACATTCGACTACACCTCGGAGGTTTACATGTAATTGGTGGTGGTAAACCTACAGACAACTGACACACTGTCTTGTTGTACAGGCAACTGACACACCGTCTTGTTGTACAGGCAACTGACACACCGTCTTGTCGTACAGGCAACGGACACGCTGTCTTGTCGTACAGGCAACTGACACACCGTCTTGTCGTACAGGCAACTGACACACCGTCTTGTCGTACAGGCAAGTGACCCACCGTCTTGTCGTACAGGCAACTGACACACCGTCTTGTCGTACAGGCAAGTGACCCACGTCTTGTCGTATAGGCAACTGACACACCGTCATGTCGTACAGCCAACTGACACACAGTTTTGTCGTACATGCAACTGACACACCGTCTTGTCGTACATGCAACTGACACCCCGTCTTGTCGTACAGGCAACTGACACGCCGTCTTGTCGTACAGGCAACGGGGACATTGTCTTGTCGTACAAGCAACTGACCCACTGTATTGTCGTACAGGTAAGTGACCCACCGTCTTGTCGTAAATGCAACTGACACAATGTCTTGTTGTGCAGGCAACTGTCAATCTGTCTTGTTGTACAGGCAATTGGCAACCGTCTTGTCGTACACGAAACTGACACACTGTCTTGTTGTACAGGCAACTAACACACTGTCTTTTTGTACAGACAACTGACACACTGTCTTGTTTTACAGACAACTGACACACTGTCTTGTTGTACAGACAACAGACACACTGTCTTGTTGTACAGACAACTGACACACTGTCTTGTTGTACAGACAACAGACACACTGTCTTGTTGTACAGACAACTGACACACTATCTTGTTGAGATTCAACACTTTAAAGTCTCATTAAAATCAGATTAACAGTTACGGAGTGTACCAATACAGGGGTTGTTTCGGGACTAACAGTAAAGGACTGAGTTGTTGAGTTGAACAAGGGTTTTACGGCGCAACAACACAAAAAGGTTATATGGGATCAACACTAATGAACATTCCAGGTTCACTCTCCATTTACATCTAGATAAAACAAATGCAGAATTGGCTTAGAATCTTCTTCCATGCAGAACTGCAAAGGTGCTGCAAATTCTCTCGTAAACACTCTATTTTCCGCTGTAGCCACGATCATTGTTTTCTGCCACCACTCAAATAGCACTTGAAAAAATACAGAGATCACAATAAAGAACATAAATGAACATGACAAAAATGTCAAAATGAACATTAATTCGGGGGATATTTACCCCTCTGTCTGGATAAGCGGTGGTCCTAGTTTTGTTCGGGAACCACACGGGGGAGGTCTGAATTGTTACGGAACGCCTACTTCCGGTGATATACTACGGAACACCTAAGCTGTCTTATTATGATTAATAAGTTTCTTCAAACTTTCGTAAGTGATGTGGTGTCGTTATTATAGTAGGTGGAATCTCTAGTATATAGTAAAGTAAAAAAAAGACGCTGTTAATCGAATGGTACGGCTATATTATACCTTTCCTTACGGAAAAAACCCCACCCCAAATTCTATTCCTTCAAAGTTATGTTATTGATAGTTTGTTTGCTTGTTTGTATGGTGTTTTACGTCATTTACAACACATGTAAGGTTATATATGACGGTCGATTTGTTGTGGTGGAGTCAGACTACCCACTTTTCCTTGGTAGAACCAGTACTGTACACCTCCCGCCATCCGTAAGAATCGACACTTCCTCACTTACAAGTCAAGCTCACAGTGAGATTCGAACCCGCAGCAGTGAAAGGCGAAGTTTTACAACGCAACGTCGTTAACCATTCGGCTACGGAGACGCTTATTGATAGAATGCGCGTTTGGTTCAAGCATGAGAGCAGACTTAGGATGTGATATTTTGCATTCGCCTTACATTGAATACAGTACATACATGGCTCAACTTTTCAAAGCGGTACTTCGACATTTCTATCCGCGAGTTCTTAAATTTGCGAGACAGTGGATTCGCGAATATTAGCGAAAATAAAACCCTAGCGAATAATACCGGATCTACAGTATGTTATATCTATGTGTTCAATAGGATCTTTGAAACACGGTTAAGAAGTACGTACATGGTTTATGTATTGAGTCTAACCAGTTACTAAACTTTGTCTATTTCTCGTTACCGTAGCAATGTGAATAGCACGTTGGATTTTAATCGGATGATCACGGGCTGAGATAACGAATACATTACCTAAATGAGCCGTTGAAGAACACTGCAGTTCAATAAATGTAATATACTCTGTAAAAGAAGTTTTGGACCATGGCAGTGTTCGAACCCGTAAAATGATCGCTGAACCATGACATTCGACCATAACTCTTATCTCAGTTGATAATTCACAATAGATCAACAATCAACAACAATTATCGTTTACAATGAAAGTTTGCGAAAAAATAATAATCTTTTTATTGGTTACTCGAATGTGTCCGTAACTGTTACTTTTAATGGACTTTGCAACATTATTTACAGACCCTTTGTGTGTTCGCGATATTTTTTTAAAATCAAATCTTGTTTGGAATTTAATGTTTCTGGTACCAAATTAACCGGGTAGGGTAGACCTTGGTTACTAAAAAAAGATACTTAAATTCTGTCCACTAGTTTTATTTTAATATGACTTTATATACACTCGTCCAAAACTTTTTTTACCGAGTATATTTGGAATGACCCAGCCGGGGATTGAACCCATGGTCCCCAGCATGTGGGGCGGACGTTCTACCAACAGGCCACGTCGCGGTGCCCCACTGTCAATTGTTAATGGTAAGCCTATATAATAGTGGCACTGCGCACACCGACTAATGTAAAAAATGAGACAATCCCAAAGTCATGTTGTAATCACTATATTTGTTAAATCACTGGTAACTGAGTGTACACAAACAGTTTGATAAATCAATATGTATTGATGTTAAGGTGTGTAATGTACTTTTATACTCGAACAAAATGTACACATTAAAACTGAAAGTGTATTTTTAAATACATGTACCATGAATCGACGTCTGTTCAAAACATGATATCACATTAAAACCCTATACCACCGAATGGTGAGAGGCATATATAGCGTTAGCCATGTCCGTCCGTCCTTCCGTACGTCTGTCCTTCTTTTGAAGAATCAAATGAAAGTAGAAAGTATGCTACTTTCATTTGATTCATCCATATTTCCCCCACATACATTCCAGTAAAGAACCATCTTACAGTTCATTAGGTCTATCATTTCTGATAATTCACAAATGTACTATCCGCGAGTTCTTAAATTTGCGAGACAGTGGATTCGCGAATATTAGCGAAAATAAAACCCTAGCGAATAATACCGGATCTACAGTATGTTATATCTATGTGTTCAATAGGATCTTTGAAACACGGTTAAGAAGTACGTACATGGTTTATGTATTGAGTCTAACCAGTTACTAAACTTGGTCTATTTCTCGTTACCGTAGCAATGTGAATAGCACGTTGGATTTTAATCGGATGATCACGGGCTGAGATAACGAATAAATTACCTAAATGAGCCGTTGAAGAACACTGCAGTTCAATAAATGTAATATAAATAAACTGAGTGTATTCTGTAGTAAAATAACAGATTATTTTAAAGGGATAAACTGATAATTTCTGGTATATTATTTAAATAAAAAAAAACGACTCTGGGTGTAAACATATGTACCAATACAACCTTTTTATTTGTGATAAAAATATATATTTGATAATTATATAGTATACCGATAATAGAACACAGTATTTAGTGTATTTCGTTAAGTTTCGGTCCTATTTCAACTAAAGACTGCGCTCAATGTCTTGTATACTATTTGTATTACTGAGCGTCGTAGACACAGCTTTCAAACTTCGGAAAGGTGTTTCAGGCGATTTGTTCAATATCTACAAGTACGAGCACTAGTTATAGGTTTTATTGCTGTTGTTTATTCAACTACTATTAAATTGTTGTCTTTACATAACATGTAATTACTATTGTATTATTACATATATAATGTTGCAACATTTGCCAATTGTAAATACTCTGTAACAGATATATATAGCTAAATGTCTATATATAAATATGTAAGTACATAACAACATACTTTTATATATGTTAAAATATCCGTAAAATAAGTATCTGAACTGTTAAAAATTTAATAAATGTAAAAGTTAATATAGTTAAAAGTGAATGTAATTTTCTTGACTCATGTACTAATTTTCTCAACTATCATTAATAATATGTAAATAGTCGTTTCCTATTAGTTTCGTCATTGTGTTATGTATTTATACATGTATGTTATTGCTGTAATTTGCTTTATCTGTTCACTGATTTGTGAAATTAAGCAGTTTGAAATAAAGTTTGGAAAGTTTGGAAATTGCAGTCTCGTTGAAATTTAATTGCTTATGTATGTCTAGATAATGACCACACAAAAACGTAAAACACGTATAAAATGACTTATAATTCATATAAATATCAGGATGTAATTACGCAAACGCGTTTTGAGTGTCAAACAGACGTTTGTTCAACAAACGTTGACCGTTCCACGAACGACGATTGTTTAATGGTATCAAGTCTCGTGTGTGCATAAAGCGTTTAAGGTACTCCGTAATATTATAGTGCTTACGGTCTCTTACGCTGGTTATGACAATTAAATAGGTAATAAGTCGAAATGGGACTCCAGCAGGACTTTCGTATTAGCAGGGAGTACGTTACTCCCTGGTATTAGTCATAAGTAATAAGTAATGATAGAAAGACGAAATGGGACTCCAGGGTTTTCGTATTTGTCGAAATGAGACTCCAAGGCATAGTAATGTTTCAAGTTTTAAGTTATCTTTTAGACAGAGAGTAATGTGCTGAGTATGACAGATATAGCGGCTAATCACAAAATGTCTCTTCATGGTTTTTAACAAATAATGAATTGTACTTGAGTTAAGTGTATCGACAATCTAGACAGTTACTCGTAAGGGGGCTTATACTTATGAAAACTAGTAAAAGTAATATTCCACTTTTATCCGAATATTTCATGCATTCTTCTTCATATCATATGATCAATACACTGAGCTTGAATAAAACTTATGTAATCTGATGTTTTTTTGTGATGAATGTCTTGGTTTTTGCACTGAAATTTTAGGCGATTTGTCAAAAATGTATTTAACATATACTAACTATAAGATATCTCAAAAACCAAATTCGCGACATATATTATCAAAGGTGAATATGTTTAGAAACGGTAGTTCTAATTACAGTCTTCGTACAGGAACAAGCAAAATTAATTATTAGCACGTGAATGCATTCTTCGTTCAGGGACACGCATCAGTAATTTCTAGCACTGGAATACATACTCCTCAAAATAAACTAAGGACTACATTTAAAAAGTATTTAATCTTTATATAAGCTGGATAAAAGGTTAATACAATTGTGTCAAGTAACAACAATTGTTACAAAAAATACAACTAAACATATTTTTTTTCTTCAAAATAT
This sequence comes from Cyrtodaria siliqua, assembly GCA_037043455.1. Classification (NCBI taxonomy): domain Eukaryota; kingdom Metazoa; phylum Mollusca; class Bivalvia; order Adapedonta; family Hiatellidae; genus Cyrtodaria; species Cyrtodaria siliqua. The sequence goes on along the minus strand of JAWPHD010009690.1, from coordinate 47,914 downwards.
CAAAAAAATCATTGAATAACAGTACTTTAAAACTTTAAAAAATGGTCCTTAAATTATTTTGATGAGTATACTTTCTTTGTATAGGTTAAACGTTGTACTGAATGTTTAATGCTGAATAAAGTTATTATTTGTATTATATAGGGACGCGCGTAATTGTTTGCTTGCACGTGAACAAAGACACGCATAATTAATAGCACGGGGATACAGTATTCGCAGAATCATCACACATTGTGTTGAACATGATTAACGAAATTACTTTTGCAATAGTCCTTACACTAACGACGTATACATATACTCCTCAAAATAAGTTAAGGACCACAAAACTTAAAACATTTGTGTCACGTAACAAAGTAAAATTATACAATGCAATAGTTGTAATATGACTCAGTTGGGGGTATGTATATAGATAGGTTTATAAGCGCGTTACTACTGTCTCGCCGCAGAGCTGACTTTTATGGCGATATCGGTAGAGTGTCCGCTTCACATGCAAGGGGTCCCGAGTTTAAACCCGATGAGTGCCTAAATATGTATGTGTATTTTTCCCGGTCCGATTACAATAGTCCTTACGTTAACGACGTAATGCAAACACGATACATATACTCCTCAAAATAATTTGAAGGGGATGTTGCACTATTCTGGAACTAGTTCATTTAAAAGGGCTTTGAAAACGTGGAAAAAGCTGAAATAAATATCAAAATATCTTAAAAAATATAGGAGATATGACCTTTTGAAATGTGCAAAAAGACTCCAATGGAGGCAGCCATCTTTGAATGATGACGTCATCGCGCATTTTTCCATATATGAAAATAGATAATAAATAGTGTTTAAAACAAACAAATGTATGAAATTATAAATATAAAGTAAAATATTCATACTGTATTTTCTCTTTTCACAGTTATTTGCAGTGAATTTTTTTGTTTTAAATGATATTTATCAATATGCAATAAATGGCAAAAAGGCGCGATGACGTCATCAATCCAAGATGGCTGATAGGAATTTTTGCAAATTGTTAAAATATCATATCTCCTGTATTGTTAACGATATTGTGTTTTTCCACGGTTTTTAAAGCCCTTTTAAATGAAGCAAGTTCCAGAATAGCGCAACGACCCTTTAAAGACCACAAACAAGTACCACATAATCTGTATGTAATGTTTAATATTCTGCATTTCATATCCATCATATAAATAATTTGTGTTACGTTACAAAGTAAAAGTATTCAAAGTAACTTAAAAATTACATAAAAAACAGTAAAATGTTTAATAACAGCACCTTAAGGAAAGACTCAAATCATTGTCTTAACATTAGTTTGTTTTAGCGCATTATATGTTTTTTCTGCATAAGTTTCAAGGTTGTGAGTATATAATAAATAGAATATTTGTTGGTTTGTCGTGAATATAGGATCTATTTTTATCTCGAAGTGAGAAGCTAAACACTCGCGAAAATATGTTTTCTCACATCTGAATGAAAATAAATCCTATATTCACGACAAACCAACAAACACCCTCTATAGATACTAAACATCCAAAATATATGTGAGTCTTACCATATACGCTGTAGGAAAAAAACATCATGCCAAAGACATTTTCACTTATTCTAACTACGTATTGTAGCATGGTCGGTGACATTTCCTTTGATGAATGCAGAGCATTAAATCGTTTAATTTAGGGTAACTACAGGGGCGTGGCTATACCGTACTACAACTACCAGATATTGGAATTTAGAGTACGGTCACTATGACGTCATAGTGTTACTAAATACACCATGCTACAAAAAAGAAAGAGTCTGTCTCAGCTCGTTAGTTATTTAAATAAGTCGATGGCCTACGCCCATCTCGGTGTTTAAATAAGCCAGGTCGCTGAGACCAGACTCTATCTATTACATATTTGTTATTTTTAAACTTTAAGTACAGCATTGACCATTCTACGAAGAAAGAGGCTGGAAACAGTAAGAAAGACGTATTAGTTGATATTTCTTCTCATTTAAACGTCCTCTTACAAATTTTCTGATTTATAGACCTCATATAAGTTAGCCTTTCAATTTTTTATATTGCTTTACATTGATTAAAAAGGCATTGTTTTTTGAATTTGAAAAAAGGAGTTTCGTATCAAATTATACTGAAAGGAAAAAGAAACGCAGGGTGCGTATTTCCGCTATATATTCCGCTATATATTGTATGTTTAATATGCTACTGCTAATCGAATGGTACAGGGCGACATTAGGCCTGTCCTTTTAGAAAGAAGGTTTAAACAGCACTGAACACACCAATGGTTACCCCTTTAAAGTTTCATTATCGTCAGAATGCGCATTTGGCTCAAGCAGGTGAGCAAACTTAGGCTTTAAATGTTGCAATCACTTAACATTAAATACAGTACAGAACTGGCTCAATTTTTCAAAGAGGAACTTCAGCATTTATGAATTTCTTGTTACAACGTGTACTGTGATTAAAACGTCTACAACATCACAGGTATATCTTTACTCTAACTAACTGCAATTTTTTTTTTTTTACAAAACATCTTGGGATTTCCTTCGAATATATATCGAATAAAATTGTGCAGTATATACAATATATAACGGAAATACGCACCCTGCGTTTCTTTTTCCTTTCAGTATATATATATTGCAGACAAAACAGAAAAAAATGCTACAGACTATTTTTAATTTAAGGAAAGTTAAAAAGGACATATTTTGATTTTGTTCAACCTATTGCTACATAAAGTGACCAAATCCTTTACATCTAACTGCGTTAAATGGCTGAAAACACAATCATAATGTAATTATTGTAAAAGTATTATTATGTTTGGCAGTTTTAGATAATTATTTACATCTTGTGTACTGTGTGGTACTTTATTATGCACACCACCACCTCAAACCATGTATATAATTATGTATATATATTAAGAATGATGTGTACATGGTTGTAAATGTGTGTGCATGTGTGTGTATTTGGATGTATGTGTGCGCAATAATGGAAGTGCGCAATAATGTAAAGGAAATATCACTGTTTTGTTATATATGTTTTACATTGTACATGTATATGTATGTCTTTGCAGAGGGCCCCAAGGGAGATTAGTGTTGGCTAATTGGGTCACCCTCTATAAATAAAGACATTCATTCATTTATTTCATTCAAAATACTGTAATGAACCTTTAGATATAACATATAATATATTGTTAGCATAGTTAGAAAAATTGTCTATGGTGCATTTCTTGTTTCTGTTAGTATATATTGATTGCCATTGCAACCAATAGGTATATCTATTTTTAACAGATTAATCATAAAATTGAAATGAATAATCAATATTTGATAATCGGAGAATCGAAGAATGTCTCGACAGAGCTTCCCATATAATCCTTGCCTAATAAACACGATAGTAAAAGGCACTGACATAATATTCTCTATTTAAAGCGACACACGACAATCTTGAAGTGTTTATCAAGCATTGAAATTAGCGTCTGATTTATTTATCCAGTATTATTTTGACTTTAAACCTGCTTTCGTATAAATTAAAAACAATATTGCGCTGTCATTTTCCCCCGCCTTAATCTACTTATATATTAAATATGTTTTGGTGCAATATAATCAACAGTTAATAATATGCAAAAATAATTTGATTGATTCTATTCTTAGAAGTAATAATAATGATTGAACAAACGCAATTTATATATCCCTTTAAAAACCTTGTCTTGAATCACATATGGTCACACTCCTTTTAAAACTACAGATGCGTGAAGTCCGGTAGTTGTAAACCCCAGTTTTAAATGCAATCTTGAGATTTATTGAAAGAATCAAAATCAGCACCTGTATTAATCGTGTATCATCTTTAAACCTGCCTGCATATATTTAAATATGATTTTGGGTTTTCATTTTTTCTTTGTTATTCTACCATAACGTTTAATATATTAAGGATGCATTACAATAACCAGTTAGTTATATGCAACAACAGCTTGCTTTTATCTATTCTAATAATTATCATTAATAATTTAAAATTGCAAATTACGAAAAAGAAAACTAACGGGAAGACGCGAGTTTTAAACAAATCAACGTTGCCAAGTGTCCCTTAAAGTTAACATTCATCTCCATATGAAATTTTCAAAACAGTAACAACATTACAATAAAATGTCGATGTAATAAATACACACATTTTTTAATAATCAAAACAGTTATTTAACATATCTGAAAATATATTTACTTCTCCAGTTTTTGCTATTTTCAATCAAACGGAAATGACTTAATGACGAGTTAATAAACATAATAAAAGGTACGAACCGTTCGAGAACTTATCTTCCAATTTATAAACATGGTCGTAAGTCGTTCTTCCAGAAGCTCCATATTTGCGCTTAACTAGCCATAATTTTAAATGGCATATTTATACTGTTATACGTGAAAATGCACGCGAGGCCCTTCCTGGTGAATTTTCCGATATGAGTTATTATTTGAACTCGTGACTTGATATGGATTGTCATTGGGCTTGGCGTTGCCCATGCCAACGGATGGCTCATTCTGAAAGGCACTAAGCGGCCAGTTCCAATCAAACAAATGTGTGACGCGTTTTTCTGATATTATTTGCGAGCGTAAACGTAAAACGCCCGATATACCGTCTGGCGGAATGTGACGTCACATTATGCTATATACGTATGTAACAACGTAGCCTCGGCCAGCCAGACCGTTTACAAGTTTCGAATCCGCACAGCATAGCCTAGCGAAGAAATCGGAAGCAGGCCGGTTGACCGAGGCTGCAATAAAGTCAATTAAATGGCGGCGCCCATGCATTGTAATTTACAGAGAACAAAACTAGGGTGCACTTAACATTGATTTAAAAATGATCATTGAAGTATACAGTCATGCTAAGATTTTCAGTTTTCGGTGGTATGTGATTGGTTTTACGGTCTGAGCATTTAGTTTTACGGCCACGCTATATTAAGTTTTACGGCGACGCTATCCGAGACGTAAAACGTACACTATAGTAATTCTCTAAAAATGTGAATGTTTTGCATAATCTTTACATCGTGTATAGTTCTATAACAACAATCCATCAGTTAAACCTGCAAATAAAATATGTTGATAATTATATGATATATATAATTATAACCGTCGAAATAAACCCGGCTAAATATTTAAGAATGGGTCGCATTCTTTTCGGCGTTTATGCATTTTTAAACGCGGGTCGTAAATGGCAAATTTACCATCAAGCGCATTTCGATTCTTTTCTTTATTGTTTTTTCCCGTTGCGATAGTAGCAACTACGGTGTCCTGTTAGGGCCATCTTACCATCGCATCTTACCATCGACCATCGCATCTTACCATCGACCATCGCATATTACCATCGCATCTTAACATCGACCATCGCATCTTACCATCGACCATCTCATCTTACCATCGCATCTTACCATCTAGCATCGCATCTTACCATCGCATCTTACCATCGACCATCGCATCTTACCATCGCATCTTACCATCGACCATCGCATCTTACCATCGACCATCGCATCTTACCATCGCATCTTACCATCGACCATCGCATCTTACCATCGACCATCGCATCTTACCATCGACCATCGCATTTTACCACCGCATCTTACCATCGACCATCGCATCTTACCATCGCATCTTACCATCGACCATCGCATCTTACCATCGAGCATCGACCTAGGTCGATGGTCGGTGGTAAGATGCGATGTCGATGGTCGATGGTAAGATGCGATGGTAACATGGCCCTAATAGGACACCGTAACCTACAATAACGTGCCTTGTAAGGATGATAATGGCATGATGATAAACAAGTGCAAGAGGGACAACTACCGTCTGTGTATTTCCTCCATGTCCAGGATAGCAAAGACGCTGCATCTAAAACGTTCTCCCCTCTCATCGCTGCGAGTTCGAATGCCACTGTGAGCTCTACTTGTCAAGTGAGGAAGTGTCGATTCATACGGACGGCAGGAGGTATACAGTACTGGTTCTATCCATAAAAAATGGGGTTGTCTGCCTCTGTTACAAAACAAATCGACCGCCATATATGGCCTAACATGTGCTAAAAAAGACGTACAGCACCATTCAAATAAAAAAGAGTGTATTTTCAGATAGTGTAACAGCCATTTACTACTGAGAAACAATGTATGTGTGCAGTCGCTCCACCTCCTTGAAAAGGTGAAGTTTTATGTGAAATCAAACGCCATTTTTTCCCCCACAGAATGTGAATGTAAATAAGTGTACGTGTTATTGTGCTCATTACCACCATTTTAAATGAGGATTATGAGTTTATGTCAACTCAAAAAAAAGTTATTGCATATTCAGGTACGGCTTTTTAATCGTGTATTAGTCAACTACTATACTTGTTCGGCGCATATTCATTTGTTTTTACATCATATGGATTAAACCTGATAAAAGGGCTTTGATATAAAATTAGGCAGTTTGGTGGTTTCCTATTAGTTTGCATATCCTATCCTATCGTATCGTATCATCTCATCTCATCTCATATCTTCTCATCTTATCTCATCTCATCTCATATCATTGCATATCCTAGCATAGCATAGCATAGCATAGCATAGCATAGCATAGCATAGCATAGCATAGCATAGCATAGCATAGCATAGCATAGCATAGCATAGCATAGCATAGCATAGCATAGCATAGCATAGCATAGCATAGCATAGCATAGCATAGCATAGCATAGCATAGCATAGCATAGCATATCATATAATAGCATAACATATCATAGCCTTGAATAGTATAGCATAGCATATCATGGCATATTATATCATAACTCAGTTATTCCATTGCATTGCCTAGCATAGCATTGTATAGAATAGAATAAAATACCATAGCAAATAATAAAATAACATAGCTTAGCATTGAATAGCATAGCATAGCATATAAATGCATAGAATTGCATAGCATCGAATATCATGGTGGCATAGCATATCTAACATAGCATAGCTAGCATAGCTTAGCATAAAATAGCATAGCACACATATAAAAGGATTTTACTCACAGCATAATTTGCACTGACCTATTTATTTAACCCAATGATCTACGAGTTTAGCAATCACGTGATATCTTTATCTAAGACAATATACTATTTTTCATATTAAAACCTTTTCTTAAGCGTTGGAGACACTGCTAATACCACCCGGCGCAAATTAACTTCCTTATAAAGTAATACACTTGATTTGAATCACATGCTTCTGTGTAAGAATGCTGTGGTTTGTACTGTCATATTCAACCATACTTCTGTGTAAGAATGCTGTGGTTTGTACTGTCATATTGCTTCTGTGTAAGAATGCTGTGTTTTGTACTGCCATACTGCTTCTGTGTAAGAATGCTGTGCTTTGTACTGTCGTACTGCTTCTGTGTAAGAATGCTGTGCTTTGTACTGTCGTACTGCTTCTGTGTAAGAATGCTGTGCTTTGTACTGTCGTACTGCTTCTGTGTAAGAATGCTGTGGTTTGTACTGTCGTACTGCTTCAGTGTAAGAACGCTGTGGTGTTTGAACTGTCGTACTGCTTCTGTGTAAGAATGCTGTGGTGTTATTACTGTCGTACTGCTTCTGTGTAAGAATGCTGTGCTTTGTACTGTCATATTGCTTCTGTGTATGAATACTGTGGTTTGTACTGTCATATTCAACCATACTTCTGTGTAAGAATGCTGTGGTTTGTACTGTCATATTGCTTCTGTGTAAGAATGCTGTGTTTTGTACTGTCGTACTGCTTCTGTGTAAGAATGCTGTGTTTTGTACTGTCGTACTGCTTCTGTGTAAGAATGCTGTGCTTTGTACTGTCGTACTGCTTCTGTGTAAGAATGCTGTGCTTTGTACTGTCGTACTGCTTCTGTGTAAGAATGCTGTGGTTTGTACTGTCGTACTGCTTCTGTGTAAGAATGCTGTGGTCTGTACTGTCGTACTGCTTCAGTGTAAGAATGCTGTGGTGTTTGAACTGTCGTACTGCTTCTGTGTAAGAATGCTGTGGTGTTTTTACTGTCGTACTGCTTCTGTGTAAGAATGCTGTGCTTTGTACTGTCATATTGCTTCTGTGTATGAATACTGTGGTTTGTACTGTCATATTCAACCATACTTCTGTGTAAGAATGCTGTGGTTTGTACTGTCATATTGCTTCTGTGTAAGAATGCTGTGGTTTGTACTGTAAGAATACGGTGGTTTGTACTGTCATATTCAGCCGTTTTGGAGTCTATCCTTTCTTAATACCGGAGACGGAGATCAAAATAAAAATCGACAACTGGTAATGAAGCAAGAAAAGCATAAATATTTGTCTGACAAGAGGAGCATCGACTGTTTGTGTCGTGTTTACTATCCCAACACTGACAGTTCGTTGTAGAACTATTGGTTTTATTTTCAACCGTTTTAATAATTTATCAAAAACTAAAATTTCAATGTTATTTTTTCCTTTATTTTTTTAAATTTTTAAATACTGTTTCCATAATTTCTTTGATAATGCATTAAAGAGCAAACAATTTCTGAATCAATAGAGGACAAAAATCAAACAGCGTTACACCGTGTTTTGCCCATTACTACAGATGTGACGAAACATTCGATTTATTTTTTTAATTCTTGAAACATAAAACCATCTCCAGTATCTCAAATCTGTTTGTTTTTGCATTCTTTCCCGCTGAGGAATCGTGTCATAACTCATTGAATAATGAATTGTCTCCTAATGTTTGATTATTTCGAGCTATCTGACGGATGTGTCGGAGGAGGTGTCGAAAGCGCGGGATGAATAGATTGCTCGTGACTTTAATAAGTTATGAGGACATAACGTTGATCCAATTTGAAAACAATAAAATAGCCATTCGCAATATGACGAGACTTGGTTATTGTTCTCACGAGAATTGCCATTGCTCTCTGACGACTGCATGATGTTCTCTGTGGGTAGTTTGTGCCATATTTGCTTAATGTCCTGGTATAGTTAACTGAACAAAACCTAATAAATGTAGACAGCGTGAAAAGTTCAGGTGTTTCTTGTCATAGAAGGTGGCAAATTTAAGATTTTGAATTCTAGAAAATGTACAAAAGGAAGAGTTGAAGGAGTATAGGCCATGAAGTGATTCGCTAATTTCTGAACGTATTTAAACATCCTGCGATTTTCAATACTTCAATGGGTATACAACAACTATTTCGTTACGAGTTTATATTCATGTATTACAGTTTATTACTGTCAGTTTTGTTTACAAACAGGCAGTTACCGACCAAAACGTGAACGAGTAACGGGTATGTAAAGGTATTTTTCGCAAACCTTTTTATGAAACAAGAGTTGTTAGTAGACTGTCAGTTTTGTTGACAAACAAGCAGTTATCGGACCAAAACGTGAACGAGTAACTGGTATGTAAAGGTATTTTTTTATGAAACAAGAGTTTTCCGAAGACAACAGAGCTCGCCTACCGTGGGGCAAAGTCAAAAACAGGGGCAAAGAGAAGTGGGTGTCGAGACTGGTGTGTAGGTAGGGAGGGTAACAGAGAAGTGGGTGTGAGACTGGTGTGTAGGTAGGGAGGGTAAGGTCGAGACTGGTGTGTAGGTAGGGAGGGTAAGGTCGAGACTGGTGTGTAGGTAGGGAGGGTAAGGTCGAGACTGGTGTGTAGGTAGGGAGGGTAAGGGGGGTGTGAGACTGGTGTGTAGGTAGGGAGGGTAAGGTCGAGACTGGTGTGTGGGTAGGGAGGGTAAGGTCGAGACTGGTGTGTGGGTAGGGAGGGTAAGGTCGAGACTGGTGTGTAGGTCGGGAGGGTAAGGTCGAGACTGGTGTGTAGGTAGGGAGGGTAAGGTCGAGACTGGTGTGTAGGTAGGGAGGGTAAGGTCGAGACTGGTGTGTAGGTAGGGAGGGTAAGGTCGAGACTGGTGTGTAGGTAGGGAGGGTAAGGTCGAGACTGGTGTGTAGGTAGGGAGGGTAAGGTCGAGACTGGTGTGTAGGTCGGGAGGGTAAGGTCGAGACTGGTGTGTAGGTAGGGAGGGTAAGGTCGAGACTGGTGTGTATGTAGGGAGAGTAAGGTCGAGACTGGTGTGTAGGTAGGGAGGGTAAGGTCGAGACTGGTGTGTAGGTAGGGAGGGTAAGGTCGAGACTGGTGTGTAGGTAGGGAGGGTAAGGTCGAGACTGGTGTGTAGGTAGGGAGGGTAAGGTCGAGACTGGTGTGTAGGTAGGGAGGGTAAGGTCGAGACTGGTGTCTAGGTAGGGAGGGTAAGGTCGAGACTGGTGTGTAGGTAGGGAGGGTAAGGTCGAGACTGGTGTGTAGGTAGGGAGGGTAAGGTCGAGACTGGTGTGTAGGTAGGGAGGGTAAGGTCGAGACTGGTGTGTAGGTAGGGAGGGTAAGGTCGAGACTGGTGTGTAGGTAGGGAGGGTAAGGTCGAGACTGGTGTGTAGGTAGGGAGGGTAAGGTCGAGACTGGTGTGTAGGTAGGGAGGGTAAGGTCGAGACTGGTGTGTAGGTAGGGAGGGTAAGGTCGAGACTGGTGTGTATGTAGGGAGGGTAAGGTCGAGACTGGTGTGTAGGTAGGGAGGGTAAGGTCGAGACTGGTGTGTAGGTAGGGAGAGTAAGGTCGAGACTGGTGTGTAGGTAGGGAGGGTAAGGTCGAGACTGGTGTGTAGGTAGGGAGGGTAAGGTCGAGACTGGTGTGTGGGTAGGGAGGGTAAGGTCGAGACTGGTGTGTAGGTAGGGAGGGTAAGGTCGAGACTGGTGTGTAGGTAGGGAGGGTAAGGTCGAGACTGGTGTGTAGGTAGGGAGGGTAAGGTCGAGACTGGTGTGTAGGTAGGGAGGGTAAGGTCGAGACTGGTGTGTAGGTAGGGAGGGTAAGGTCGAGACTGGTGTGTAGGTAGGGAGGGTAAGGTCGAGACTGGTGTGAAGGTAGGGAGGGTAAGGTCGAGACTGGTGTGTAGGTAGGGAGGGTAAGGTCGAGACTGGTGTGTAGGTAGGGAGGGTAAGGTCGAGACTGGTGTGTAGGTAGGGAGGGTAAGGTCGAGACTGGTTTGTAGGTAGGGAGGGTAAGGTCGAGACTGGTGTGTAGGTAGGGAGGGTAAGGTCGAGACTGGTGTGTAGGTAGGGAGGGTAAGGTCGAGACTGGTGTGTAGGTAGGGAGGGTAAGGGTAAGGGTTATTCTTCAGTCTGGAAAAACAAAAGAAAAGAAATCACACAAATGAACTACAATTAAAAAATTAAACAGTTACAGGGACTTAGAAAAAACTTTAACCGAACGGAACGAAATATGAAAGCCATAACTCAAAGGGTTGAAGAATTAACAAAAAGGTTAAAGTTGTTCTAAGTATGACCTTGACCTTGACCCAAGTTCAAACTGACAGGTGGGAGGGTGTTCATCGGAAAGATCTCCCCATAGATAAGCTACATACCACATATGAACGCTGTACATCAAAGGGTTGAAGAGTGGTAAATAGTTAACTAGAAGGTACGGGTGTGGGGGTGGGGGTGGGGGGGGGGGGGGGGGGGTGCATGTCGTATCGGAGAACAGGTGTAACCTATATTTAAGTAGGTCAAAGCTACCCAAATTTGTGCATATGATATTAATTATATATAAGGAACATTGTGTTGAAGTTTGGTTAAGATCCTGCGAGAATGAAGCAATACAGTACTTTTTACTAATGATTTTCAGGAATGCTAACAGCGAGATTAAAAAATACACACAAAAAAACAAACAAAAACAACAACAAAAATATACGGAATAAGAAAGATGTTCACGCAGATACGAAATGTTGAGCAATATACAATCTACATAATATCTGATATGAGTGCGAACTATTTATTAACGAGTTGGCAAATACGATAGAATGCGACGGTTTGTATCACGAGTTTAATTAATTAAATAATAACTTACAACGAATTTGAGATTGTATTTATCTTATAACTCATAACGTCACATAACAACACAAAGCGTGCCATATGTGACGTCACAGAAGTTGTTACATCACTAGTGTATCATGATGTTTATGTTTGATGGCTTTATTACATTCCCGGAAGCCATGTTATGTGGGCATGTTATGTGATATACTATTTATCGTGTATATTTCATATAATATTGTTAATAATTGCAGACTGATCTCCATCAATTCACTAAGAGGTTACACAGTGCGTGTGTTGCATGTGGCAGACTATTCCAGACAAGCATTCACTAAACTTATGATATATACATTAGACACAGATTTTGTAGTACATGTTATAGCAATGGTGCAGTAAATGAAGTTAGATGAGCTATGGTTTAGTTTTAGGAGCTGCGAATCACTTTAGGTGCTTCGTTGCACATTGTATTGTCTAATCATTAGGTCATATAAATCAAGAGCACACTTAATTACTAAATGTAATGAAATATCTTCATTTGCTGAAAGAGGTAATATCTGTGCTTGGAAAATCTGGAAAGATTATGTTGATGCTGCACAAGCTTTTCAATTTCAAAAGTTGTGCTTTTGGAAAATGTGTTTTCCTTATGTATGACAGAGACAGTGCATGTACATGTCGCAAAGAATTGCTGACATTTAATGGCTCCAAGGTACAACAAGCCCGTGTCACCAATTGCAGTAGCTCTTATCAACCACACCTGCTGAGTTGTTTAACAGGTTGGACCTTGGTGGAGACATGGCTTTTCTGCCCACCCCTGAAATGCCTATATCATGTGACTGGGGTTGGAAGAGGGTAGATTGGAGCCATTCTCGATACCACTGACAAAGGCCTCAGCGTTTGCAAGGAGGAACTTCCTCAATGTAGATGTCAAAGAGGTAAGTGTGTGGCAAACGATGTGTCAAAGCAGGAATGATGTATAGTCTTTTGAAAATGGGACGTGGGGTACTGTGACTGTGATTAAACAAAATTATACTCTTCAGATCAGTAAAATTAGATTAAATTTAATGATAGCTCTAATATTGAAAAAGTTCGACTTATATGACCAGTGATTACATTTGTATTTTTGTATATAACATACTACTTTTTTGATTTTGTTTTCTGATAATGTCTTGTTAATATTGTTTATTAAATCAACATATGTAATTTAAGGTCTTAATTAAATTTAATTCCGATAAATCGGAGATGAGAAATATTGTTTAAGTATCATTTGTGATATTTTTTCTCTACGCATTTAGAAGACTCGGCAAGCTTGATTTTTTTATAACCCGTGGCGTCCCGTTAGTTTTGCTACTTCATATGCATGTTTTAAGAATTAATAATTATGTAAATAGTTCAAAGCAAATTAGTTTTACATATTGCTCAGTGGGGAATATATTGCGCCAATAATATATTAAAATATGTAAAAGAATAACCACAAACAATAAAACAATTCTAAATTGTATTCATTATATGCAAGCAGTTTTAAAGTCAACATGATATTGGATTACTATTTATACCTAGGTGATAATTTGGATGCTTGATAAATAATTCCAGATTGTTGTTTGTCCCTTTAATAGTGTTTTACCAAATCACTGGATGTATACTTAGAGTTATTATAAACTAAAAGCCTCTAATAAAGATGAGACTGAAACTTAAACACATTTCACAAATGCTTAAGGCTAAAGACAACTAAAGACAAACTAGACTAGAGTTGGCATAGTATGTGTAAAACCCCTAACCCCTGAAGTATAGGGGTGTTTCTAACAACTATTTATTGAAGTATAAACATACACATAAATATATCAAGACAACACCTTTGTCAAACAAACCAACAATTTGATTGCTGTCTATAAAAAATATATATTAACAAAATAAATTTAAAAAAATCAGCATTTTTTGACGGCCATTTTGAAAATTATATCACATGTTGTCCGTCTATGTACTGAATTTGGTGTGTTTACAATAGCAATCTTTGATGAAACCAATTAATTATGGGCTTCATCAATTCTTTATGAAATATTTGGCGACCATTTTGAAAATGGCGGCCATTTTTCAAAATCTGACGTGGATCCATAGCCAGAAATGTTTAGTAGAGTATTGTCTAGCTATGTGTGAAGTTTGATGCTTTTGTCACAAAATGCTCAATTTTGTCAATATATGTCACCAATCTGCCCCACTAAGAAGACAGTTTCTTATTCGTGCCGAAGCATGAGCTTTTTTCTTTTTCAAAGTTATGTCGGAAAATAAAATGCAATATGTGGTGTGTTTTTTAGAGTTAACAATTATTATCATTAAACTTGGATCCATTTCTGTATTCAACTTCTGTATTCAACACTTAGATCCAGTTCTGTATTCAACACTTAGATCCAGTTCTGTATTCAACATTGAGATTCAGTTCGGGGTTCGACATTCAAACTCAATTCGGTATTGAACATTCGGATCCAGATTGGTATTTAACATTCGGACCCTGTTCGGATTTTGACATTCGGACCCAGTTGGGGTTTTATTAGAAAATATAATTGATGTTATTCTGTTTCTTATTGGGTTCAAGTCGGACATACAGGAACGGGACCCAAGAACCTGTTCCTAGTTCCCAAATCGATTCAAATTAGTAACGGGGAACCAGCAACTGGGAACTAGAAACCGGGAATCAGGAACCAACTTTATGCTCATGGTGTAATGCACTTCAGTTCATTGACTTCGAACACTGAAATAAACTGCAACACTACCAGTTCGTTTGAAGGACACGACGTATCACGTGTTATTTGCACGGGCAAAATGATTAGTAGGTGTGCTGAACTTAGGGCTGCATCAAATATTAATATTACTTAGGGCAATATTTCACAATGTTGAATACAAAATATGTCAATACTATGACGACGAGTAGTGAGTGTATGGGTGTATAGTGTACGCATGGGAAGGATATAGTATTTAACAAACGTGCGAGCAGACGACAATGTATTAACATTGTATAAGTATTTACTACCAATGCATACGTTTATTGGCGGTTAAAGGTCAAAACGAATCAAGTATACTAGTATACTGTACATCCAAAGGGTTCATGCGAAAACTGATTAGGCGTTAATAATATATTTACGGAGACTGAACTGTTCGCCTGATCGCTGGTAACTATTGATATAAATATAATAGTACACACATTCCATGAACTTTACTACCCCCACCTGTTTGTTGAACTAGTTGTTGCACTCCGTAGTTGACGGTTTAACAACCTTTCGTGATAAACCTTCTCGCCTCTCACCGCTGCGGGTTCGAATCCCGCTGGATACTCAATTTGTAAGTGAGAAGTGTCAGTTCTTACGGATGGCGGGAGGTATACAGTACTGACTCTATCCAGGAATAAGTGGGTGGTCTGCCTCCACCACAAAAAGAATCGATCGTCATACATAGCCTAAACGTGCTAAAAATGACGTTATACACCAAACAAACAGCTTCAAACATTCAGTGAATTCTACCGTCCACATCCTGATTCATTGTATTTACTGTTTAATAAAATTACAACAAAATACGTGTTCTGATTAAACTTGACCGTGAATTAAAAATAGTTAAACAACTATTTTTTTTATTCATTGAATATTAGGACTTCTTCAAGAGATGTCTTATAGAATTATATATTGTTTGATGAATATCGAAAACCCAAAAGAATGAAGCGGTAGTCTGATAAATATAATATTTACAAAACGCCGTGTATTTCATCTAAGTACCGTCGTTTACCTTTGGATCATAAGCAAGCATCAAGACTGAGCTCTGTCTGAAGCTGGATTACCGATACTTACTAGAAAATGATAATTGTATAGAATAGAAACTGTCCTTATCGGAAAAGATAAATAAAAACATATCAATTTTTCGTTAAATGTGAACTCCGTCAATTGGCGATATCTATTACCAGCAGCTGTCATCTGTTGAATACGCAGCTACGACAGTGAATTGAGTGGCGTTAGACTTACAGGAAGATGGATTTGAGTTTTATTTAATCGTATTGATTATTTAGAGCTGCTCGAGAGAGAGAAGGATACATACCAATCCGGAAATCGTTTCTTCGTTTACTAACGAATATAATCATATGTTCATATTGTTCTTAAACGTGATTGGAGGGTTCGCCAGGAACGGGAACTGGAACGCCCGGTTTACCTCCCCATCCGACGGATAAGGCTAACTAAAAGTGTCTTGACGCCCCCACCCCCACACCCGACACCAACCCCCCTCATCTCCACACACACACCCGCCACCCCGAAACTAGGTGGCACCGGTGAGACTGGAACAGTGACTTCAAGTCTACCGCGCTTGCTAGCCAATGTGCCACGCCAGAGGCAGATGGAATATATTCTATATCGCATATGCTTTGGTGTAAAAGAAAAAATATTATTAAAGACAGTTATCGCAATTCTGTTATGCTTTTTTTCTCGTATGGCGTACTAATCACACTAATAAAAGCAGTATATTTTGTAAATGTAGAGCTTTACAAACGTTTATTATTGACTTAGAGCCAATTTAGGCAAAACAAATTTTACTACAGTAAAATGATTTATCCTTAATCAAGGATAATAATAATTTTGATAAATAATCATAAAGAAAACTGACTCGGTCTGTATCGTAGATGTTCAACCAAGTTTACTGTTATAATTAAGGTATTTACAGTGTGATTATTTAAAACCCTGCATATGTCATGCACATTTGCGCAAATTGATTCAATATATATTTCAAAACCGAATATTCAAAACTATCATCTTTCTACTCTGCCAAAGATTTTAATTTGCTACCTAAGGATAAAAACCGAGTAACAAATGTTATCACCTAGTGAGAAAATAAGGTGAAATCTCGACATTTGGCCAATGCAAAATCATGAATAACAACTGCTTCGTCAATTTCCGTGATGAACACTCTTTACAGCTTACGGAAATCGACGTGCAGTTTTTATTGTAACTAGGTTATTTATTCATCGCGGAAGTTAATTATTAGGTCACTATTTCCGTGACGGAATTTAATCAAAGTACTGAGCGGCGTATGTTGATATCGACGACGAGGATTTACTGTCTAGATCCTTTGTCACGTTGCAAGGGGCGTGAAAGAAGCAGAATGCGTGGCATTTGTTTTATTATATTTTTACAGAAATAAAGTTATGCCATTTATGTAAAGAAGCAAGTTTTCTCACCGCGATCGTCGTTTAATTTAGCTCATCTGCCGCATTCTAAAGTGGGAAATACATTAACAATCGATTTTTAATTGTTTTGTATTCGGCTTTTCGAACGGGTTAAAAGTTCATGGCGTCGAATTTGGCATCTTTCGAGAACACTTTTCGGTCGTTTGCGAAGCTTAAACATAACTACACGGAACTGCATTCCCCGATTTTTCATATCAAAGCAAATAAAGAAAATAACAAAGAAATAGCCAAGCATACCCACCTTGTTTACCTGTATTTTTGGCGCTGGTACTACCTCGGAAGTGGCGCTGGAGCACTTTTGCATAAACCTCCAAACGGAGGCAGCTCCACTGATTACCAGCCGTGAACGTGTTTTAAAATTGCAGATATCGCTTTAAATAATCATTTTCTTCCTTTTATAAGCACGACACGCATGCGCGAAAACTACGTGGCGTCAGTCAACGCGAGCAACTGATTGGTTGGCGTACAATACTTCATTTGAAAACAATTCGTGCGTATAAGCGTTTGTTTATCCTCGCTGTATTGCACTAAGCATTTTAGCGAGCGGACCTTGTTTTAAAGTGTCATCCGAAGGATTGGATTGAATTGGATTTTATAGTCGCACCAACAGCTAAGGTCATATAGCGACTTTCCAGCTTCCATTGGTGGAGGAAGAGCCCAGGTGCCCCTCCGGGCAATTTTCGTGCACGGGCGGGCACCTGGGTAGAACCACCGACGTTCCGCAAGCCAGCTGGATAGCGTCCTCACATAAAGATTGTTAGGCCCCTGAGGGATCGAACCTACAGCGGTGAGGGGCAAGTGATTTCAAGTCAGAGACGTTAACCACTCGGCCACCGAAGGACTGGTAAGGTTGGAAAATACTTTTGAAATATTTCGATAACTAACCCAAATTCGGTCCTGGCTGGGATTGAACGCGCGATCCCTCGGTTACTAAACCGCAATGCTTACCATTACACCACGGCGCTACCTAATAAAAATGTTAAACGATACGCAGCTTTATACCGATAATGTATTGCGGGGAACCAGCACAGAAATAATCGAAACCTGTACTTATTAAACGACACTATCTCAGACTTGTCGCTAGATGGGTTTTGAATTTTTCTTCTTTTTCTAACATAATTTTCAATATATTATTGATGCAATATAATAAATAGTTAATAATATGGAACACCAATTTTCTTTTCACTATTCTTATAATTAATTTTAATGATTGAACAATGGGAAGTTATATAGAAAAACTAAAGGACACCGTGAGTTTTAAAAAAAATCAAGATTGTCGTTTATCCCTTTAATACGTACGTGACGTTTATCATCCTTAATAAAAATGCAACATGTTGCATCCTTATTGAAAACGCGACATTTTGCATCCTTAATACGAACGTGACATCATTAACAGTGATCACTAGTCGAAGTAACTGTTTACCACAACAAAACTAATTGAACTGTCAACTCAGATTGTGTAAGTCTTCCTCGTCACTCCTATACTTATAACTCCCATCGATACCGGAAGGCAAAACACTTAAATCTCTTAACTATAATTACGTGTTGTTTTAGATGATTTGTTTCATTTAGTAGTCCATTCAGTGAACTTGAGATAGCAGTTACATAGTCGTCGATATTTTATTCCCGGAGGATTTGACTTTTTTCTTTAAAAATAAAGGTAAGACATGCCTATTTAAATTATATTTGAAACTGAACTTATTTCTAAGACTGATACAGGGTATTATACTTGACATAAATTGTTTACGATTAAGACGTAATTAGGGATATAGTTAGGCTATTTGAATTGTGGCATTTGTGTATGCATATTTTTAAGAAAGGGTTACAACTTTAATAAAGTTACTACCGCAATGTGTAAAAAGCAATGTTAAGTTCCAGGTAAACCTTTATCAAAGGGCACTAATTAAAACTTTTGAATCAAATGCTTTTATTGGATCATACTGAAGAAGTGTGCAACGTTTTATTGTTGTAAACCTAATACGTTGAAAGTTATTAGACAAAATCACTTGCAAAATGCAAGATTAAGTTCCAGGTTAAACCTTTTATCAAGGGGAAATAATTAAAGTATTATGAATCAGAGAGTTACGAGTCCTTATCAGATGTATTCATTGATCATGCTGAAGTTGTTTACAGTTGTTGTAGACCTTATACTTCGAAAGTTATTAGCCACAATCAGCGTCAGCTAACAGTTAACGGCAGACGAGACAGACGGACGGAAGGACAACGCCACGAAATAATACGTCTCTACGGGCGTATAAACATGTTTTATCTTGGAAATGTCAATCGTTATGTACACTTTTTTAAAGACTTACATTTGAAAATATCATCTTTAAGCAAAGAAAACATGATCGAGTATATCTGGTCAATGGCAATGTATATATAAGTCCCTAAATAAAGGAAGAGCCGCCTGAGGTCTTCAATGACACATCTATTAAAAATGCTTGTTCTCTTCAAACATCGCCTCCGTGGCCGGGACTATGGAGACACTGCGTCTAAAACTTTCTCGCATCTCACCGCTACGGGTTCGAATCCCACTGGGAGCTCTACTTGTCAAGTAAGAAAGTATCGATTCTTACAGTTTTGATTCTACCCAAGAAAATGGGGTGGTCTGCCTCTACCACAAAACAATCGTCTGTCATATTTGGTATAACGTGTGCGAAAAATGACGTAGAACACCATTAATAAAAAAAAAGAAAAAAGAACAAAAGCGATCTAACACTCAAGAGTAGTTATGGTTATTGAAAGTTTAGCACATCTCGGGCACATTTACTGTATATAGAAAATGCAAGCTCTCATTGATACTGTATTTGTAATTACAGGAGCCCACAATTCCGACCATTCCGACCATGAACAATTCAACGGTGAACGAAGACGCCATTGTTATCCAACTAAATGACGACAAGGCGCGTTTGATGATCCCGGCGACCATATATATCATCATATTAATGGCGTCTGGGCTGATTGGTAACTCTATGGTGTGTCTCTTCTATGGCTTTAAGACGAAAATGACGACCAACTCGTTCTTTATTGTCATACTAGCTGTGTACGACCTTGTCGTCTGCTGCATTTGCATGCCAACCGAGATTGCGGACATTGAACTTTTCTACACATTTGAGAACGATGTTGCTTGTAAGATTCTACGTTTTGTGAACTACTTTGCTGGAGTAGCTTCAATTTTGACACTCATAGCAATTGCGGTGGATCGGTTCAGGAAAATTTATACGCCAACAAGTAAGCAAATGTCCATGACAATGGCCAAACGCGTCTGCATTCTCATCATTTGTGTTGCAATTCTCTTGTCGTGGCCATCACTCGTTATATATGGCGCAATTAAAGTAAACATACCAAACGATTTCAATTTAAGTTTAAAGGGATCGGATTGCACGTCAACTAAGGAAAAGTCGTTTCGGTCGTACGTATGGGGATTTAATCTCGTGCACTTCGTCACGTTTTTTGTTTGCTCGGTAATTTTGATTGTACTGTACAGCATTATTGGCAGAACAATTTACCAGCATAGTCGAGCGTTTTCAAAGTACAAAGTGAATGGAAGGGCGAGTAGAAAAGAGGACACGCAACTTAGCACCATGTCTACAGAATTAGAGAGTAATGCAGCGGCAAGAAAATCCGAGGAAAACAAAAGCAAAGTTAAAGAAAGCGGGTCGAAAGCCTTCGATAATGAATCGGTACGAATCACATTGGTGATGATAGCAGTGACGGTGTTGTTTGTGGCGAGTTTCCTGCCCTACCTGTCGCTAACCGTATGGAGAGTTAAGGAAGGAAAACACGAGGCAGAGTTTCTCTCAGGGGCTGGTCTGGTTGGGTTTAAAATTGGGTCAAGGTCATTTCTGCTGAACAGCAGCTTGAATCCTTGGATTTACGGAATATTCAACAGCAAGTTTAGGAAATACTTTTTTGGTAGGATTTGTTGTCAGAAAAGTGTTATATAAAACCTCACTATCATAACTAGATATATACTCAGCAAAAATAGAAACGTCCCTCTTTTAAGCTGTGATTTGCATAGGGTTGACTTTGTTACACTTTGTACACCAATCTAGATACAATTTCATCATTTTATACTTATCACTAATTAATTCTGATCAATATTAATAATCAACAAAAAGCAAAGTTTGTCTGTTGCTGCTAAAACATGTTTTATTCAAATTGCGAAATCACTATATTTCTATTATAAAGGGAGGTAATATGAAAATATTCGTTCTTGAAAGCTGTATGGCGCAAAAATGAGTGAACATATCAGCGTCTTTTCTCTGTTTTTGTGGTGATGAGGTCATTCTCTGTTTATTTCAATATAACAAAACTGTGTTAACTCAAAGTTTTAACCACAATACCCGGAAATGCTGTTTAAACCAAATCAAGGGGAATAAGTTTGCCCACAAGTTTGATTCAAAGAAAATTGTTTTCATGACAGTGCTGGCCTTTAACAAAGGTATTGGCATATAAGATTAAATAAAATATAATTGCATTGTGTCTAAGTCTATGAGTAAAGTTGGGGACGTTTCTATTTTTGCTCAGTATAGGAAAATTTTGTAAAAATGTGAAATTCACCAATAAAACGTCATTTTTGTAATCGTATACGACAGAGAACGAAACTCAACAAAATATATTATAATCAGAGTTTTGAAAAACTTGCAAAAAGGTGAGAGAATTATCAAAATCGGATGATGAACGAACAAGATGTGGCCATTTGAAGTTTGTCCTAAAATAGATATGGGGGCAGCCATTTTGAAAACTATGACGTCATAGTTCCATATGACCATATATGGAATATTGAATTTAAAGCAAAGTAAATCACTGCAAATGAATGCAAACTCCATAACCGGTCATATAAAGCATTATTGCCATTAGTTATACATATTCTTCATACAGTTACGTTAATTTTCCCCTATATTGATAGTGGAATATTGATAAATATAAAATGTTTACTCATTTAGAGTAAACATTTCATAATTATCAATATTCCATATATGATCATTCAGAACTGTGATGTCATAGGTCTAAAAATCTCAATAATAAAGCTGTTTGGCTGTGTGACTATATTCCCTATTATATATATAAGTAACCTAAAATGCACACGACCCGTGTGCATTTTTGAACACATATCTTTATTTTTTGGAAAAAAAGTATGCTGTCATGTAATAAGCCAATATAGTATGTAAACAACCAATGTGTATGATTTCTTTTATCTTCTAACCCATCTCTCAAATATTCATTGATTTTGATGAGAATTTATTCACAAGGATTATAATGAATAGCATATTGGGATTACACTAATTTATCTTAATTTAAATTATTATTTTTTATTTTTTTTATAAAATATCAAGATATTTACTTGGTGAAACTTTGTGTTGGACTCCTTTTCAGATAAAAAAAAGTAAACAAAATTTCCTCAATAGCAAAGAGAAATAAATGTGTGGTAGGTTTGCAACGAAACGTGTAACTTGCATAAACTGTGTAATGTTATGGTATGGGTGCTTAGTTTCGTGAACTCGACGCATTGCCCCACATAAACATGAGATACATTTCAGTTACCTATCTTTCTATTTACTATTAGGTATCTGTGTTATTTTAAGCCATAACATTAACGATCAGGAACGTGCAATCAAAGTTATATTAGTTATTAATTGTTAACGTCAGAAAATTCTATCTCCATAAGCACTTAAACAAATCCAATTTAACCTAATCGAATTTGGCTTTGTTCGTTTTGATCATCTCTTACCATTACATTTGAAAAAAAGAATTATATTACGGAAATACACTCCTGACCTTTAAATAAAACGCATTAATGATTCCGCTTTTTATCAGTATTGTTCAGATAAAGGTTATCTGGGCCTGTAATTCCGCCACAAATTAGTATCATAATACACTAGTGGTGTAATTACCTAGATATAAAAATAGAACAGGAAAAGTAGCGTTCAAGGACGACAGTCAACCACAGCCACACAGAGAAACAAACAACAACTATACAGATGAATAAAAAGCAAGATAATATGACATCACAAACATAAAAGGATTGACAAAAGGGCTACCGCCTCGGAAGTGTCAGTGGCAAAAAAGGCCACTGGGGGTTTAAACCAGGTTCTAGGGTGCACCAAAGCTCACTCTTACCCTACTGTCATCCCAATAAAGGGGACAGTGTAAACAAAGATATCCCCGCCAGCGTATAATATCAACAAACAAGGCAGCATTAACAGGCAATATAAGTAAAACATATAAATGATCATGTTATATATAACATAAAACAAGACTTAACGACGGCGTCACATTAACGCGCACTTCCTGTACTGCAACGACGGGAATTTCCACTTTGTTAACATGTAATTTGGTAACGACGATCGTTCTGTTCGCTCATTCGTTTCTTCGTTTGTTGTCGTTCATTCTTTGTTGTTAGCTCGTTCGTTCGTTTCTTTCTTCCTTCCCTCGATCCCTTCTTCCTTCTTTCGAGTTTTGAAAACATATTGAGACATATTTCAAAATGATAGGATTGGTGTCTGTTTGCAAATAATTGATACAAGGGAGATTACTGCGTAAATGTTAATGGCCATCTTCTTACATAAACTAAATTCCATAGCAGCAAAACGTATAACACACTTGTTGGGTTTTCTCAGGAGTAAAGCAATATGAACAAGAAATCAATTGCCTTGAAGCGCTCTTCTGACGAGAAAATGACAGGCTTTCTGTAGCTAGTTCAGCCATGGGACCAGTTATTTGATTAGAAAATAACAGGCTTTCTATAGCCAGTTCAGCCATGGGGACCAGTTATTTGATTATATCAATCAAATAACTGGTCCCCATGGCTGAACTGGCTACAGAAAGCCTGTCATTTTCTCGTCAATAGAATAAAAATAATGAAACCTAAATTGTAAAATCCACTTTAATGTACTGATTTGATCCAAACAAAATTGCACATGATACATTGATTTTGTGAATATTTAAAAAACCCAATAACAAAATCAATAGATGCATTGGACAGGTGAAAAACTGCGGGTTATGTTGCATACGTGTAAGAAGCAATTCATAGAAATCTGTTGGAGAAGTTGAGGCGACAATAGTTACAATGGACGCATAAACACAGCTAGGGCGAGAAAGACTGTGCTTAAGATTGTCAGATAAAGTCTGTTTTTAAGTGCACATCTGCACATGATGCCAAAGATCTCTGACAAGTTTGAAAGATATTATTTATTTCGTTTATTTTCTCTCATTTGGTAAGCAAAGTTATATAAACACGTCGTCTGCTTGTATTTCATACATTCGCAGATGTAATGGTAGACTGGTGCCCAATCGTAACTATTCAGGAATGTACGATGCGTCAAAGACGTCAGGGGACCAGTCTAATGTAATGGTCAGTTCACGTCATGTGTCACGTGGTGTTTGAATTCTGGTCATTCAAGTTCTGGACGACGGCGGGTTAACACGTCTAAGCGTTTAGTTAAATTTTATGATTTTAGAATTAAATTCGCAATAGAAACTTAACAGGAACGTTTGTCTGGTTTTAAAGCATTTATTTTGATAATATGTTTTTTTACGTGAAATTCGTCGAACGTTGCAGACACTTGTCTCAATTACTATGTAATAAAGATGAATTGAGTACAATTTTAGCGTTTCGCTGTTTTTTATAAGTTTGCTTTAACAATACGTAACAATCTATCGGAGAACATACGACAAGTTTAGTCATCTGTAGGCAATAATCAAAGACAATCTAAGTCGATAAAGGGACGTAACGCTGCATACCAATGTCGGAACCATCTTGCCAGGTGTAAATATAAACATGATTATAAATATATGTGCTTTGTTTAAAAACTATCTGTAAACAAGTGTCGGTGGAGTTTCAGACGTCAAGCATTACTGTTAAACTATACAAATCCTAATTCCAAAAGGTCCATAACTCTTCTAAAACCTGTTGGTTCATATTTGCTAATCATGCTGAATAAATGTTCGACGCAATCCGTGCAAATTGTAGAAGGAATTGGGATTACAAAAGTACCCACTTGGAACAAATAATGCATCAAAAATGTTAGCCGAAAAAAGACCCTAACTCTGCTAAAAAGGATTAGATTTAAAATTATGTTGCCAGATGCAAATTTGGGCGTAATGCCGAATAAGTGTACTAAGTTTTGAAGCAACCCGTGGAAAACGTAAGAGGTGTTGCGAGTACAATATTTTGTGACGGACGGACTGACAGACAGACAGGTAGACTGAAAGATCCAAAAGCAATGTCTCCTCGACACTTCACTTAGCTTGAACAGAAACGATACTCGTTAATAGGGTGGTTATTTTAGCAGTTTTGACATAAAATGGGGAAGTTCAAGACAAATCAATTCATGATACTCTTCTTACTTACTCGTATGTGCCGGCGCTTTCTGTCCTCTGGGTGCTTTTTGTCCGCGACTTTTTTGCTCATAAAAAAATGTAGACTTTTTGTCCGCAGATTTTTTAGAAAAGTGTCGCTTTTTGTCCGAACGAAGATTTTTGTCCGCAGGAATCGGAGCTTTTTGTCCGAACGACGTTTTTTGTCCGCAGGAAACGGTGCTTTTTGTACGAATTGAGCTTTTGGCCGGAGATTTTTTATATTGAACTTAACCGTGTAATCATGCGTTGACCTTGCTGCAGCACTAGCTCTATGAAACCTCTCCCACCAATCTAGGGTTTGGTTATCTACATCTTGGACAGGTGTTGTTACCTTCGGTCGACCAGGTTATATGCAAGGTTTGAAGTCAAACTGATACTGTATTAATAAATGGAGACGCAACATTTAAAGCTTGATAAAATCTTCAAGATTACGGTGTGTCCGTTTAGGTCACTCTACGTAGGCAGTACTGAGCATTTTACACATATAGGAGAAAACTGCATAGTATTTTTAAAACATTACAAAAACAGAAAGGTTTATGTTATTCTTTGTAATTCCTCTTTATATACAGATATTAATATGTGCAGATGTGCAGTGCGTAATAACATGTAATATAAACGAATGAAACAATTGTGAAATATAACTGAGAAATAATGTTCAGGAATCAATAGAACAGCTTCAATACAATATCGAAAACAAATAAAGTACACACAACACAATAAGTACGAAGAACAGTAGACCCAGGTTTCGTATTCATAAAGATTCTTAGCAATATTTTAACTTAAGTCAAATTTTATCAATTTTTTAAACACCTTTTTCTATCGGTTTAAGACGTTTTTTCTACATTTGCTAATAAGGTTATGACTAAATAAAATCTGGAGCTAAATATTTATCTTAAAATAGATGGTATGTAGTGACCCTGAGAGGTTAACAAGAAGATTTAAAAATTAGTAAAAATCTTAAATTTTAACTAAAGTATTTTCCACTGAAGTTGCTTTATGAATAAGGACCCTGATGCAAATCAACATCGCATTGTTGGGTGTGTTTTTTTAATTATTTATTATTTTGTTTTATATTTTTTTTTAGCTCTACTGGTCGAAGGGCAGCAGAGCTTATGCGATGGCGAGTTGTCCTTCGTCCGTCCGTCCGCCGTCCGTTAACGTTTGTGTTATTTACGCGATAGGGACTGCATTATTAATCGGATCTTTACGAAACTTTACCAGTGTCTGTATATCAATGAAAGCTCGGATGAGTTCGAAAAACAGAAAGATCGGATAAGTAACACCAGAGTTATGGCCCTTGTTTTGCTGAAAAATGCCATATTAGGCATTGTTTACACTCTAGCACCTTTATTTTGTATTTGATCTTTACGGAACTTTACCAGAGTATTAATATCAATAGAAGCTCGGATGAGTTCGTAAACCTGCCAAATCGGATCAGTAACACCAGAGTTATGGCCCTTGTTTTGCTGAAAAATGCCATGTTAAGCCTTCTTTACAATCTCGCACCTTTATTTTGTATTTGATCTTTACCAATCTTTACCAGTGTATTTATATCAATGGCAGCTCAGACAAGTTCGAATACCTGCCAGATCGGATAAGAAACAACAGTGTTATGGCCCTTTTTTTGCTAAAAATGCTTATAAAGCCTTGTTTTCACTCTAGCACCTTTATTTATTATTTGATCTTTACCAAATTTTGCCAGATTGTTAATGAAAGCTCGGAAAAATTTGAAAACCAGCATGATCGGATTAGGTTAACCAGAGTTATGGCCCTTGATTTGCTGAAAAACACCATATTCTGCCTTGTGAACACTCTAACACCTTCATTTATTATATGATCGTTATCAAACGTGCACAAATTGTTAATATCAATGAAAGGTCGGTCAAATTCGAAAACCAGTCAGATCGGATCAGTAACACGAGAGTTATGGTCCTTGTTTTGATGAAAACTGCCATTTTCTGCATTGTGAACTTCTGGCACCTTCATTTATTATTTGATCTTTACCAAACTTTACCAGTTTATTTATATCAATGGCAGCTCAGACAAGTTCGAATACCTGCCATATCGGATTAGAAACAACAGTGTTATGGCCCTTGTTTTGCTAAAAATGCTTATAAAGCCTTGTTTTCACTCTAGCACCTTTATTTATTATTTGATCTTTACCAAATTTTGCCAGATTGTTAATGAAAGCTCGGAAAAGTTTGAAAACCAGCATGATCGGATTAGGTTAACCAGAGTTATGGCCCTTGATTTGCTGAAAAACACCATATTCTGCCTTGTGAACACTCTAACACCTTCATTTATTATATGATCGTTATCAAACGTGCACAAATTGTTAATATCAATGAAAGGTCGGTTAAATTCGAAAACCAGTCAGATCGGATCAGTAACACGAGAGTTATGGCCTTTGTTTTGCTGAAAACTGCCATTTTCTGCATTGTGAACTTCTGGCACCTTCATTTATTATTTGATCTTTACCAATCTTTCAAAAAGTATTAACAGCAATGAAGACTTGGCCAGATCCGGCCAATTATGCTGGAGTTATGGCACTTGAAAAATTTGAAAACCTGCTAAATCGTATTAGTAACACCGGAGTTACGGCCCTTGATTTAGTTAAAAATGCTCTAATTTGCCTTATTAAGACAATAGGCCCTTCATTTGACCGGATTTTAATGAAACATTGCAGTAGCCTACCAAATTTAGTTATGCATATCATCACTGTGTTATGGTTGAATGATCTTTGGCGGAGTTATGGCCATTTAAGGGTTTTACTGCACAAACGTTGTCCGAAATAGTTCTCCCGAACACTTGGCCAGATTTCAGAGAAACGGTGCAGGGATGATCAGTACCTAGCCTATTTGTGCATATCATCTCTGTGTTCCGGTTGAAAGATTTTTGGTGGAGTTATGGCCCTTTACAGGCTTTAATACACAAACATTTTCCGGACTAGTTCTGCTGAACCCCTGGCCGAATTTCAACGAAACTTGGCAAGGATGATCAGTACCAAGCCTAGCTGTGCATGTCATCACCGTGTTCCGGTTAAAATACATTTGGCGCAGTTATGGCCCTTTAAAGGTTTTACTACTACACAATTTGTCCGGACTAGTTCTCCTGAACCCCTGGCCGGATTTCAGAGAAACGTTGCAGGGATGATCAGTACCAAGCCTAGTTGTGCATACCATCGCCGTGTTCCGATTGAAAGATGTTTGGTGGAGTTATGGCCATTTAAAGGTTTTGATACACCTTTGTACAGACTAGTTATCCTGAACTCCTAGCTGGATTTCAATGAAACTTGGCAGGAATGACCAGTACCAAGCCTTGTTGCGCAAGTCATTGACATGTTCTGGTTTAATGTTTTTTGACAGAGTTTTGGCCATTTATACACAAACTTTATCCAGACTAGTTTTCCCGAAAGGTCGGATTTCAATGAAACTTGGCAGGAATGATCAGTACCAAGCCTAGTTGAACATGTCGTTGTCGTGTTCCGGTTGAATGCTATTTGATGGAGTTGTGGCTCTTTAAAACGTTTTAATACACAAACTGTGTCCGGACAAGTTCTCTTCAACCACCATTCGGCTTTCAATGAAACTTCGTTGAATATATCATTGTCTTGTACCGTTGAATGAATTTTGGTGGAGTTACGGCCCTTTAAAGGTTTTAATACATAAGCTTTGTCCCGACTTCTTCTCCTGATCCGCTGCCCAGATTTCCATTAAACTGAGTAGGAGTGACCAGTACCAAGCCTAGTTACACATGTCTTCGTCGTGTTCCAGTTTAATGATTTTTGGCGGATTTATGGCCCTTTCTCCAGTAGGGGAGACATCTGTCTTCACTAAAAACAACCCCTAGTTCTAATTTAGTATGGTTATTTAGGGACTCGAGGGAAAACAATTATATGACATTAGTTTTTACCGCCTGCATAAAGGAGCCCCTCTACAGGCGGTCAAAACCTATTTTATACAATTGTTGTGCCTCGAGTCACTAAATAACCATACCAAATGAGAACTATGGCTGCTTGTTGAAATTGTTAGCATGGGTCAAGGGTTTATTAGTTTCTGTTGTGGGTTTTGTTGAGTTGTTTTGTGGGTATTTTTTGAAATGTTTTAAGAAGTACTGATGGAAATCTTATGATAACCATTGCTATAAAAGCCGTTTTAGCCAGTAGAGCGTCCATAGGCCCTCGTGTGCCTCTTGTTTCCACACACATCCATCACCATCAGCACTGGAGTGATTGATTACACATGAAACGTATTTTAATTTGTATTTAATACATATACTTTACCTATACTTACCAAAAAATAAAGTACCATTTTTTTGCTGGTATTCCCATAGGCCAGTTTTTGAGGGCGTATGACAGCTTGAACAGCGCTTTAATTAAACCATGTTTAATGTATTTGGTTTAAACTTATTTTATTTCCAATATTTATACAATCGGTGAAAATGTACATAATACAAAATGTGAAAGTGGTTTGGAACGAAAGATGTTGCTTATAGAGTTCCTTTCCTTTTGATGTTTTTAAGCACACTTTACTGAGTACAAAACATTCCTTTAAACAGTTTCAAATTTGGCTAAGCAATACTCTTTTATGGATGCTATGGAAACCTTAAAGCGAGGTAATTTGATGATTTTTGATAATCAAAAGCTGCTACCTACACAATCGGCGTTTTGTTTTTTTGTGACTTTTTTCGAAAGCAACGTATAGAGAATATTGTCTTGGACAATTGAGGGAATGTTCTTAGATTTTATGTGTTGTTACCAAACGTGCATGGTTTAAAGGGAGTACATCAGGCTTTGGGGCCTAATTTGTTTAAAAACATAAAAAGTACGAAATGACCAATTTAAAATGTGAAATAGTTCATAGATATAGATGGAACATTAACAGTTTTCTATAATACAGCGCAATAATTAAAAATTATAATTCACAACAAGTCTTAAAACTATGAAGAGAAATTTCCAAGTTATAAATAGCTGTCACGCAGAGCAAATCAGCGATATCTACACATGACGCCCGCTTTCCATACATTGCGATTTAGTTTAGCGCCAAGTTTAAAATAGCTATCCCTGGCGCGTCACCATAGGTAAGAAATAGCGTCTTTGCGTCGTTTATTTTATATGTTCTGTGTAATTTCTTTTAGTGTTTACCCTACTTTTTCAACCAATCAGTTGTCTCAGATTTTCAAATATTTGCACCATTTATTCGTGAATATTTTACTACAAGCAGCCTTCGCGGTGAAGAAAATGACCTATATACAGACTATCGATACAACCTATTGTAAACACTAAGCCGGATAGAGTCTATAAAGAGAAATATTCGCCATTAAGAAACCGCGGTCGGTCACTACGCTCCCTCCCTTTAGGTTTCTTAATTGTGAAGCCATTTCTCTTCATAGCCTCTATCCTATACTTGGTGTTTTAATACATAAATAATGTCTTTGAACAATTCTAAAAATAATACCAATCCTGATGGACTTCCTTTTTTAAAATCGAATTGGGGTTTTAAGGCGCACCAACACATGAAAAGGTTATATGGCGCCTAGCAGGCATCAAC
This sequence comes from Cyrtodaria siliqua, assembly GCA_037043455.1. Lineage (NCBI taxonomy): Eukaryota > Metazoa > Mollusca > Bivalvia > Adapedonta > Hiatellidae > Cyrtodaria > Cyrtodaria siliqua. The sequence continues at coordinate 17,003 of JAWPHD010009690.1, read as the reverse complement.
ATGCCAGGCTCATTTTCCATGTACATCGAGATAAAATATGGAAAATGGGCCTAGAAGCTTCTCACCCTGAACTGCAGAGTTGCTGCAAATTCTATCGTAGAAACTCCATTTACGCTGGAGCCACGTGATTGTTTTTCTGCCACTGCTCTTTTGATGCGAGCGAGATAGCACCTGAAACAATGCAGGGATCATGATGAAGACCTTTAATGAACATGAACAAAAAATGATAAAATGAACATGAATTTGGGGGGATTCTACCCCTCTGCCTACCCCTCCAAAGGGATCTGCAGTGGCCGTATTCTTTGCCCCGTGACCAAACGGGGCCCCCGGCAACCACACGGGGCTCTTTTTTTAAAAAGGGGGATAACTCCTTTGTGTACAAAACTTTTCAAAAAAAAACAAACAACGTATAATGGCTGAAAGTTAAGAATGCATACATAAATACATATAAGTTTGTTTGTTTGTTTTGTTTGTTTGTATGGTATTTTACGTCATTTTCAACACATGCAAGGTTATATATGACGGCCAATTTTTTTTTGTGGTGGAGGCAGACCACCCACCTTTCTTGGGTAGAACCAGTACTGTACACCTCCCGCCATCCGTAAGTATCGACACTTCCTCACTTACAAGTCGAGCTCCCAGTGGGATTCGAACCCGCAGCGGCGAGAGGCGAAGGTTTACAACGCAACGTCGTTAACCATTCGGCCACGGAGACGCTTAAATACATGTAAGACTGAATTAAGCGTACAAATCTAAGATAAGCACAATTTAAAACACAGATCCTCAGTACTTAATACACATCTTTAAAAGTCCTAGAATCGGCAAATTAAATGTATGACTGCTCGCACAAATCCATAATCTTAGTGATTTACAGTTTAAAATTCATACAGCCAGTGTCAATCCTACAGAGAGCAGACTTGGTAAATGTTGCACATGTCACATGCTACTATCTGTTATGAATCGTTTAAGATATATTTGTAAAATTCTGAAATTAGCAATGTGAAGCAAAGACTATATATTAAAAAAAAAGAAGCTAACATTCGTATCAACTCATACCCGGTATGAAATGAACTGATTGACACTAGCTGCATGCATGGCTTGTTTCAAAAGATATACACAAGCATATATATTGAAATCAGTTCATTTGCCAGCCAAACAAAACATAAGAGCAAAGCGGAAGAAGTAGTTAAATATACACTGCATACAACACGTTAACAAGCGGAAAATTGAAAAGGACACTTATTAGCACATGGAAAGCAGACAACATGAAATAGTAAGCACATGAGTATATTAAATATTTGCACATAACAGCATTGTTCCAGTGTATGCTGAAGCCTGTGCTGTAGAGGCCCTATTACAGGCTCAAGCTGTACTAATATAATTTGCTAACTTTATAACAATATTCTTATCCTGTGTCTGCAGTAATTTTTAGGAGTTTAAACATACTAGGTCAATTATAATAATAATATGTTTGAATATACATTTTCCGGATTCTTGTGTAACAATGACAAATCAAAATAATACGGTATTCATCTTCCAAATAAAAACTGTGACAGCATTGACAATATCTTTCATTTCTGTGTACTCTGTTACGAGAGTATCTACAATATAGCACATTTATTGGTTTGTTTAAAGCTACAGAGCCTCTATTTTAACTGGTAATAACTCATGAATATGAATGAGTCGCGTGTGAGTGAAGTAGTTTCAAATCGACGAACACCCCAAAAGTCGGTATATAAGTAGAAATCGATGCGTAAAAAATCAGATTTTTATTTAGACTACGTGCAGGTAACATCAATAAATATACGGCTTCAGAATACATATATGTGATAAAAAAAAAGTAATTGCCCGCAACGGGATTTGAACCACAGACGTTGCACTCCCTTATCAGGTGGACGAGTATTCTCCCTTATATAATAGACAGTGAACCAACATGACGGAAATGTCTATTTAATTACAAGCAAAGTTTTACGCAAGCGTAAAATAGCTGCCGAGAGGAAATAGCATATATCTGGGTAGGGACTGGAAACGAAGTTTAACATAATAACATATCAAGTCACGGGTGTTAAAACAAAATTGAAAAAAATAATGTTGACGTAAACACGCCACGACCGTTTTTTTTCTTACCAGACACATTTTTCCCGAGTTTTACCATCAGTTGTTCCTACCAAACATTTTGAAACAAGGTGGGCGACCTCACTTCTCTCTGTTCAAATACCTTGATTTGCCTTACATACTGATTACAATTCAACTTTGGTGCACGACGTGCTAGAAGTACACATCAGCACAGAAATACAGTGTTCACATGTAAGGGATGTGTGGGCGTTAGCGTGTGCATTACAACAGAGATAAACGTCTCACTGCTACCATGTGTAATTATAAGATTGCGTTATCAAAGTGAAAAACTCAAAGAAACTGTTCATTGCTACCTTACCATTATATGTGCAATTATGAAAACCATATAGGCAGCGAATAAACCCATCGACTAGTGTATAACACGGCGGTATTTACGAGAATACCGCATTATAAATGGGTATTATTCCATAAAAAGGTATTCCATAAAAAGGTATTATTCCATTAGAATACAGATTTGCACTTATTCCATTCCAATACTTGCGGTTGCATTCAATTTCACTTACGGTATCATTATGCTCCGTAAAAAATCCCGGACGTGAAGATCCTGGAAATATTGCCGCATTCTGCTCTACGAAAACGTCATTTGAGGCAATAAAACGGAAATCTTTGAACATTGAAAAATATGTGTTTATACCATTCAAGTTTTTTAGACGGGTTCCCTAGGAATTGAAGTTGTAATGTATGCTTATTGTGGGCTACATGATTCACAGTCTGTTAACCATAGACATATTCTAAAGCCATATAAGAGTCAGCTGCCTTCGGCAGCTGAATAAACAACTGTAATGTATTTTTGTGATTCCAAAGTTCTTAATATTATATCTGGTAGGTTAAATAAAGAGACTAGATTATATAAATAAATGACATAAAATATTTAATCAAAGAATACTATACAACCTCATATAAACACTCATACATACATAGACTCACATACACATATGGAAGAATCTTCCTCAAACGGGTTATCGATGAGTCGCCAGATTTTTACATGGAGCGTATAAGGGAAAATTTCATTATTGTTTAATATTAGAAATTCTATAAATATGATCGCTTAGGTGCAAACGGTTTCTTAAAATACAATTTATTATCTTTATTTTGATATAAGTTTCATCTTTTTATGTTAAAAGGATCTTGGTCTGTTTTCGAGTTTAAATACACCATCTGGTGTCCTTATATGTTCTATATAAAATTCTTAAAATATGTCGAAGATTTGTTTTTTAATTGTAAATATATCGCATAATGACGAAACTGAAGCCTTAGGTGCAAACGGTTCTAAATAGGTGAAACACTAATCTTTATTTTGATATAGTTTTTTGGTTAATGACACTAGTAATAGATGGTCTGTTTTACAAGCAAAGATAGCAATTTTTTTTAAATTATTAATTGTTGTTGTTGTTGTTTGCGATAATCACATTAAGCAGACGACGCGGAGAAATATATATCATGAAGAGTTGTATGCATAAATGTTTAATTCATGCAAAAACCCATTACACATGTATTTCTCTGTCCAATGATGGTATTTCCATTTTAGGCAAAACAGGAGTCAGAACGAAACTTTTGCTGTGTCAAAAATGATGGTATTTTTAACTTTTAAACAGCTTTTTATAGTATTTTTCACTATTATAATGCCATTTCCATGAAAATACACTTTTAAAAAAAACTATTCTCAGTTATAGCTTATTAAAAGCTTGTTTATAATAAAGTATTTCATGTAAATATTAAACTGATTTTTTAAAAATGTGTTTTGCTTAAATTTACTAAAGTGCATTTATAGTTTCACTCCATATGGTCACTGTAGATACATAATGATTCTCAATGTTTTATGGCCCCCATAAAGTGTGCAAGTGTGACTGCCGACACGCTAAATTACATAACGCCCGAGGCGGCTTTATCGATATCTGCGTGAGGTAAATCAGTACTAAACTATCACCAAGAGTTACATTTCGTGAAATTATTGTTTTTTTCCAGTCGATTTCGATTTGAGGAAGATTCTTCCATATGATTAACTAATTATAACACAGTAGTTTAATAATTGGCAGTAGTTATACTCCGTATCATGTCCTATAACTTATAGGTTGCTATAAGTCTATTTAAATATAAACCAGCCTCAAATAGACATTCATGTAATGCACAGTCACAAACAAATGTAAACGAATGTATCTCGCGCGTCACACCATTTGAGTTAGAAAATACTATTCTATTATGATGATACCACTCAGGTATAGTCAAGAAAACCACTTAGGCACTACAGCTCAAGTATTGTTAAGGACCCACTAATATATAAGTACGTACACTCATGAACAACAACTTAGGTAACGGTACGGGACCACACAGGTATATGTACACGTCCACTCAGGAATCACCACTTAGGTAACCCCTGACGAACTGATAAAGATCTAAAACTTAAAATAAAAACCATATACCTTGGTTGATGAATTTAAACAACATATATAGATAAACTATTTTCACGCATTAAAATTGTACATACTATGTTATCACCACTTCCCACTGTATATTTATATGCTACATTTGTGCTCATGTTGTTGCGCTTGTATGTTTGTAATCATGCATATATGTAATCTGAGATGTAAATAAAGAATCTGTTCTGTTCTGTTCTGATATGTAGCATTGTTAACACTAAATAGGCATTACGTAATAAGTAGCGCACACACAAACTCATCAAGCGCTAAATAGCAGGTCGAGATATGGTTGTTTTGAGGTGGACTATTAGTTTCGTATTGATAACATTTACTATTACACCAGGCAATGTTAAATTACACGAGCAACAAGGGGAGGGATGGTGGGTGGTTGGAGGGGGTGGGTGGGGGGGGGGAGGGGAAATGAGGGGGAAAGCTGATCAGCAGCCGGACATTCTAAACCCCGAGTTACTCGCAGGCTGATCTGGGTTTACAATGGACGCAAAGGCTATTATAGTCTTAGCGGTTTAAGGTTAAACCAAGAGCAATATGTGTATAAAGTTTTACGACTAAGGCAGATCTACTAACCATAACATTAATAGGGGTCGTTGTTGCACCGTGGGAACTATTTGTTTAAATAGTGTATATTTACATGTAACGTATATAAACTAAAGCGCGGAATGCTTTTTTACAATCGGGTCACTGTGACCTAAACCTTTGACCTACTAACCCCAAAATCATTGTTATGTCAAAGTATTTCAGTAAAGTTTCAAGATTGTAGGTCTGACAGTTTACATGTTAACGTGGGGAAAGTGTCTCTCAGAATTAGGTCATCATTAGGTCAATGTGAAACTGATGACCTCCTAGCCATCTCAAAACAGTATCGATCCTCTCTCCACGGGCAATGTGCCTATGAAGTTTCATAAGTGTAGCGCTATATTTCCAGAGTTATCGTGCATAATGCATATGTGTACACGATAATGGTGACCTTGATCTTTGAACTACGAACCCCAAAGAGGGTTCCTCTTCTCAACAAGTAGGCCATTTACCCATGAAGTTTCATGAGGGTGAGTGTTATGCTTTCGAAGTCAATTGTTTTCAAACGGGCGTATAAGAAGCGGACTTAGATGACACAGCAATTTAGCATTTTCGAGTCGCAAAGTTGACAGAACTTATTTTCTTGGAAAAATATTTATATCTGCCATTTTAGCGAATTTGAAGGATTTGTGAAAAATCGAAATAAGTGTGACACGATAACAACAACAGAGCAAACTAAACTTGAAATGGAAACCCTTAACGGTTCCAATTGTACAAACTGACATGTTTATACTCTACACAGGTGCTTCTTTCATACGCACGCGTTTGGTATCTAGGATGGTACCACATATATCTGGTAGAATAAGACCAACGTGTCTCCTGCGTGTCGTAAGAGGCGACGAAATGGAGGTGACTGACTAATCAGAATTGCAGGAACTCTGCAGTTCTGGATGTGAGCATGCACTATATATTTTTGCTCAATGTACATGGCGACCGGCTTCGAATGTAACAAACTGAATGTTGTCTAAGGGTTTTGAGGCTTTATTTGTTTAAAAACAAAAAAATATAAATGACTAATTAAACACGCGAAATACATGTAGTTCATAGATTTCCAGTAATACGGCGCAATAATTAAAACATATAATTTACAACAAATCTTACAAGTCCATAGATACTTCCGAAGTTATAAATAGCTGTCACACAGAGGAAATCCGCGATTTCTACAAATTGACGCTCGCTAAATGCAACGCATTGCGATTTATTTTACAGTCAAGTTTAAAATAGCCATCTAGTCACTATAGTTAGAAAATACCTTCTTCGGGTCGTTTATTATATGTTCTTTTGGTGTTGTATGGCTCATTTGGTTTACTTTTTATCAATTAAATACATAAATACTGTAACTGAGTAATTATAAAAAATAATACGAATACTGACGACCTACCTTTAAGGGTCTCGTGTCATTGAATTATGTATGGGTACATTTATTTCAACAATACAATGGCGGTCAATTTGAATTTTATAGAGGATTTATGATTATAGTATGCAAGCAAGTAAGTAGTTATTTATAGAGGGTGAATCAATTGGCAGAGCCAATCTTCCTTGAGGCCCTCTTTATCGTGTAGTTTCTTGGAAAATAGCAACATCTGACATTGTATCGACTTTGAAGCATTCACAATAAGTCTAATTAAGTGCGACATGAAATATATATAGTTTAGTTTCAGTCTGTATACGACTGTACACGATTTAAAACGTGTCGTGTTTAGTGTTTATTTTTCTGTCGATGCCTGGAAAGTGAGTTCTGGTAGCGAAACATCGTTCCACAGAGGCATATATATACCTTCCCATTATGTACGGCATCATTATGCCTTAAGACTTGATTTGTCACAAAAATCTAGACCGCAATTGTCACATTTAAACTGAGTAATTCCGGTACAAATTCGCTCATGGTTGTTCTTGTAGTATCTGCCATGAAACTGCCGTGCACATTTCGAGCACGTATGAGGTTTCACACCACTATGACCGTTGATGTGGTCTTGATATTTTTCTTTCTGGAAAAATATTATATTACACTTATCGTAGGGGCATTTAATTGTTGTTTTATTTGAGGATTCCCCGTGGATTCTGGAAGAATGGGAAATCAGGGTTCCTTTAGTCATAAAATACTTACCACAATACGTACATAAGTGAGTTTTTTCGAAGTGCTTAGCCTGATCATGTGCATTTAATTGTTCTTGCGTTGTAAAATACACTGTACATCTAGTGCATTTAAAAGCATAATCTAGATTGTGACTTTTCAAATGCCGTTGTAGATTTCGTTTGTTAGAATAAGTTTTACCACAAATAGCACACACTGTCGTTTCCGAACTGACATCTAATGAAACGTCTAAACCAGCTCCATCAAGGGGCTCATCAATATCTGCATGTAAATCGTCATCCATGGTCTCGTCATTATCTGCATGTAAATCGTCATCCACGGACTCGTCATTATCTGCATGTAAATCGTCATACCCATGTTCCTGTCCCAGAGCCATTGTGCCAGTTTCTGTAAATATCACACAAACACAACAAATCATAATTAAACATGGATATTGTAATGGTTTATGAAAATACTCAATGCTGATTGGCTATCGAGGAGTTTTTAAAAAAGCAATATAGACCTCTGACGTCAAGTCCTTCAACCGTTAGGTCTCACACCACAATTAATTTTCCCATAGGGTTACTGTACAGACTTTTCCAACATCTGAGCTTCAAAGCAGGGCAGCAGACATTGTTGTTGGTTTAATATCTTCAGTATAGCCAAGACCAGTAATTTAAAACAATAAAATATATAAGTTAGCCAGGTTGGTTTTTTTTCTCGCTCACGTTTTGTGAACCCTATGGAAAATACAAAATTCATACACTATCTAGCTGAATATGTGGTGCTTCGGTCAAACAATTCTGAAATTTGAATGAAACCTCATATCAACATGGGATTTTCTGTATCATCTGTCTTTTACACTGCAGATGTATGCTAAAGCAAAGAAAAGCCTATTTTTCAAATTAAAAATTGCCTAAAATTGAGAAAAAATAGAATTATTTTCTGTTTTCCTTTTGTCTCTAGGTCCGTGAGCTTTCAGGGGAGATAATAGAGGTGTGAGACCTGAAGAGAGTAAATATTTTTAGCAACATCATCCATAACATAACATTTAGTAGCTTTGTGCAGTACCTATAAAATAAGACCATAAGCATGCTTCTATCATATTTACAAGTGAAATGATTCAGGATTATGTGATTGAGAGTAACGCGTGGATACGACAAGTTCCCGCTGTGAAATAAAAGTCCAAAACATGTTTTCATAATATGTAGCATTTGTGTGATAACTACACCATTTGTGCCTCAATCTTCATGAGATTTTTACCACAACCCCCTTTTGTCATCTGCTATCTTATAATTATGATTAAAATAATATTAGTTCATATCATGGTATCAAACATATGTATTCAATGATCAACTGCTGAAATTTTAATAGGAAAAATATCATTTCTTTCTGTATCCATGGTAACAAGATAAAAGTCTAAAGTATACCAGTCAATAGCTATGCATTTAGATTCTACATGTCAAATTAACCCCCAAATAAGCTTAGGTCTGAGTATATGAAAACATATGAAAGTCTGAGTATCACCTGAATTTTGGCGGTATTGTGCCTTTAACATAAAAATACACAAGAAATGCCAACAAATGTAGTATTTCTGTAATATATCTGCCATTTTTCTCTCAATCTGCATGAAAATTTCCCCAAACATGATCTGTGTCACCTGCTTTCAGGAAATGCAACACAATACATAAATACCCCATATAGAATAAAAAATAATTGAAGCTGTAACTGTAACTGTTTCGGTAAAAAAATAAAAAAATCAAGAAATGCACCTATTTCGACTAGATAACAGAAATACAATAATGAGAAATTCCACCTAAACAGAACAGCAACATTATTTGTCTCTGTAATAAATATGGAGAACACAAACAGAAACTTGATAGCTGGAAGATACAACAACAACAACAACAGCAGCAGCAGCAACAACAATCACTTATGTGATCACTGTCCAGTATGGCATACAAAGATGAGTTGTTGACAACTTTAAATTTGAGACATCAACAATATGGGAGATATCAGATATATCAAATTAGATATCTGCTGTCTCTGTGATATTTCCTTACAGAAACATGTGGCTTCTGACACAATGCACATGTTTACACCAGAAAACATCATGTTTTTATTTATCACATGAGTTTTCATGATTACACAGCTGTCAAAAAAGTATACATACATGCACACAAATTGCTCGAAAATGTTATTATGAGATTTATATCAAATACCTGATATGGGCATATACTGGACACAATATGTGCCAAACACATTCTTCATCTGTACCAACAACTAGTTGAAATTGTCTGACAAATCATTACTTTGAAACTAAAACACAAATCAATTGAATCAAGGTGTATAACGGGCTTTAAAAAAAAGACGTCTGTGGGACTATGATGAAAAATTAGCTACTCTTCAGGTCTCACACCACAATTAATTTTCCCATAGGGTTACTGTACAGACTTTTCCAACATCTGAGCTTCAAAGCAGGGCAGCAGACATTGTTGTTGGTTTAATATCTTCAGTATAGCCAAGACCAGTAATTTAAAACAATAAAATATATAAGTTAGCCAGGTTGGTTTTTTTTCTCGCTCACGTTTTGTGAACCCTATGGAAAATAAAAAATTCATACACTATCTAGCTGAATATGTGGTGCTTCGGTCAAACAATTCTGAAATTTGAATGAAACCTCATATCAACATGGGATTTTCTGTATCATCTGTCTTTTACACTGCAGATGTATGCTAAAGCAAAGAAAAGCCTATTTTTCAAATTAAAAATTGCCTAAAATTGAGAAAAAATAGAATTATTTTCTGTTTTCCTTTTGTCTCTAGGTCCGTGAGCTTTCAGGGGAGATAATAGAGGTGTGAGACCGTTAGAACGTCATTTTAAACGATTTCCAACGTCGGAAAACATCCAAAACAACGATTACGTTAGTTTCAGGCAATGTTAAGTTCAAACATCAAACTTTTTCGGAACACGATAAAGCTGTATATTTTCTCCGTTTGGTGCTGAGAGATGGACGTACAATGTAAGTTGTGAGAATGTGTTGGTATTATTTTCAATCTCTCGAAAGTGTGTATATAAAATACATAACAATCCATGTCAGATATTAAAGAAATAAACTATTTCCAGCGGGTTTATATTGTGAGAGATCAAAATCTGGTGTTTGGGACCTGAAACACATCGAAATCGCGGACCTACGGCCCTTGGTATCGATGGTCTTCAAGTCCCAACCACCAGGTTTTGATCTGGGACAATATAAACCCGCTGGAAATATGTTATTTCTTAAATAGCAGTCACTGTCTAGAATAATCTAAAATTGTAATAATGTTCTAACACATCAATAATATATAAATAGTGCACGCCTGTGAGGGTGACATTGGATATTAGAACTGAATGTTGTTTAACGGCTCATCAACAAAGTATAGGTTATTTAGATCCGCCCAGAGAGGGGAAAGATACATAGGATCCGGGACCGTGCCCTACTCTTATTAACAAATAGATTCCTATGATTCTTTAACATGCTCGGAGAATAGACCGATACACGGTACCGCCCGGTTACGTCCCCGTGACGGACGAGCAGTGGATATTGTCAACCTGAGGAAAATAATGTCGACAGAGGCGATTTGTAAACCCCTTTTTCTATAGATGTAAGACATTTCTTAATACGGTTAATAAGGTTATGGATAAACAAAACCTACAGCTAAATATTTATCTTAAAAGAGATGGCGTGTTGTGTCCCTGAGGTGTTACTAAGGATATTTGTAAATATGAAAAATATCGAATTTTGACTTAAGTAATAAAATCCACTTTAGTTGCTTTATGAATGCGGGCCCAGAATTGTCTTGAATTAACTCTCACTGTTGTATCAGATATTAATATGTATTACTGTTCTAGAAGCTCAGAATATGATACACTATGCGTTTTTTTAGTTAGAGATGAATTAGATTAAAAAAATATATCGAAAATAAAATAATAATGAAAAACATATCAAATGTGCTATTGAGTTAAGACAAACTAATAATATATGGTGGAACTTGTTTGGAAACTTTGACCTTTCTTCTAACTCATCTCTCAAATATTCATTTCTTTTGAAGAGATTACATTAAAAAAAAAAAAGTTTTATAATAAATAGCAGATTAAGATTATATAGTTCTAAAACACTAAACCGTGTTGTTTTTTTGTTGTTGTTTGTGTGTAGGTGGGGGTGGGGTTGGGGGATTGGGGGTGAAACCTTATCGGAGGGTTGGTTTCTAGGAAAACATGCGCTTCTAGCATGGTGAACTTGTTCACCAAGCTTTAGTAACCATGTTTTGTTCACGAATCCTAACTACAGCCTCACTGATGAATCGACGCATTGCCTGAAAAAGAAGACCCATATTTTAACAGGTGTTTCTTCTTTTCTAGTGCGGATACAAATAAGGTAATGTCATTTAGAAATTTCAAATTGTATTGTATACTTTATTTCTCTTGCAACACCATCAAACGCATATCTTCCATCTTTCTTGGATTTATATATTTAAGAACTATACATATATGTTGAGACAAGGCCTTTATAGTCTTCATATAATATTTAATAGGTTTGGTCAGTAATGGTCATCGCATAAGCAACTATCCTTTGTAATTCCTTCTCCAATTGCGCTATACCTCGATAACACGGAAGGTAACCATTCCTGCGCGTCTATGGTTAGCCATCAGTGTCATAACGCTGAAGATGTTACGCGTAACCAAATTATGTTACGCGTAACTTAAGCAGCCAATGAAAAGAGCTCCTTATGTTACGCGTAACATAGGCTTAAGTTACGCGTAACATAGGCTTAACTACACTTAACGCAGCGTAAATGATGCCGTTCTGGCCGCAAGGGCCATAAGATCTTAAGAGTAACCAAAGCTTAAGTTACGCGTAACATAAGAAACTCATTTCATTGGTTGCTTAAGTTACGCTAACCATACGCGTCTCTTTGAGAGGAGGTCATTACATTCTGAACAATGTAATCGTAAAGATATGTGGTATTTGATGTTTTATGAATACATGTGTGACAGAACAGAACGCGTGATTGTGCCAGACTGTACCGAAATTGAATCCCATTAGATGAAATTGCTAGCTTAGACAGAATGGCGGGGAATTATGCATCTGAGTTCGTCTCAAATAGCTGAGGTCTTCCTCCACCAGTTAAACTGGCCGCCATACATAACCTAATTGATCTGTTGATAAATGGCGTAAAACACCATGCAACAAAATAAATAAATAAATAAAGCCGAAACCGGTTTGATGAATCTGGTATGGTAAATCCGTACGTTACAATCAAATGCTAAAACTGAAAATAGATTTTAGCAATAATGTAGTTCTGTATAGCATTGATTTATTGATATTATAAAATGAATCTGAATGAATAAGAAACAATTAGTGATATATAAAAAAACACATAAGATACACAATCTGTATTAGACCAAAAAAGAGGTGTGTTTCCCCTAGCAGCTCTAAATAAAATAGGGTAGGTGGGTAGGGATTTATTTTTTTTTTGCTTAAAAAAGTTTAGGGTCGGTCGGCCGAGGGGAAACACACCTATTTTTTTGGCCTTATCTCAATAATCTGAGGCCTAAAAAAAGGTTTGCTTTTACTTTTGTGACCCATAGGGATCTGTACAATAAACATTTCTATGTGTGTACTCAATTTATTAGCTTTCGGCCAAAGGCCTTCATCAGAATATACATTTACCACTAAACCACTACATTATTGCTCAATCCAATGTATTTAAGGAATACATTTTATTTTTTAACATTCATGGCACTGAATAACATCAGGTCACGTGCAAAGTAAGTGAATCCAGAAGGGATTGTTAACTTTGCTCGCGACCTGATGCTATTCATAGTCCCATGAATGTTAAAAAAAATAAAATGTATTCCTTATATTTATATTAGTATTGTACTCAATCAATACCCATATGTCCCGTTTCTCAACCATTTTCTTCTCTAAACTGATAAAAATGCAGAATAACACCTATATTTATCACGGCAAATGGGACAGAGTAAACGTTTAGCCTCGCCTTCCTAACCTTTTATGGTATACTCACGTCACACGTCACTTGTTTTTTCTTGAAACGCCATTCATGGTCAAATGGATGTTTCTAGTTTTGTATGTGTTATACAAGTACTTACATTAGAAATGTAAATATAAATGAATGAAATGACGTCATCATGAACAAAATAATAAATTGAGTAAACACACAGAACTATTTAACAGTCGTCAATATTTTGTGATTGTATTTTTAATGTGGTTTGTTGTTTAACCCTAGTTAACAAGTTAATATAAATTACTTGGTAAATAAAAATAAATTGTGAATGCCTGGTCGTTATAAATATGTTAACCCTTGGGTAAATTTTAATATTAAAAGCCTTAATATGTCTTGAAATCATTTCCTTCAAAGCCTGCAAATGGCAAAACATTATCTGTGACCAGTGTACACAAGAACAGCTGTTGATTAGTAATACAGGATTGTCAGGTTTATTAAGTTTATTTACTATTGAATGTTTTATTTATTTAATGAAATAACAGTTAATGCATGGAACATTCAATACACAGCCAAAGTTAGAGGAAAAAGAAAATTAATAAAAAAAAAATCCCTACCCTACCTATTTTTTTGGAAGATGTTACCCAAAACAAACACTTTTTTTTAAAGCCTGATCTGTTGTCATTCGTAGCATCATTGGCAGAAGTGTTCTGAATGATCCGTCTTAAATTGAATTGAATTGGGGGTTTAAGGCGCACCAACACATGAAAGGTTATATGGCGTCTAACAGGAATGAACATGCCAGGCTCATCATCCATGTACATCGAGATAAAATATGGAGAACGGGCCTAGAACCTTCTCACCCTGAACTGCAGAGTTGCTGCAAATTATATTGTAGACACTCCATTTACGCTGGAGCCACGTTATTGTTTTTCTGCCACTGCTCTAGTGATATGAGCGAGATGGCACCTGAAACAATGCAGGGGTCATGATGAAGACATTAAATGAGCATGAACAAAAAATGATAAAATGAACATGAATTTGTGTGAGTGTGTGTGTGTGTGTGGGGTGGGGGGGGGGGGGGGGGGGTCTACCCGTCTTCCTTCCCTTCCAACGGGATATGCAGTGGCCCTATTATTTGCCCCGTAAACAAACGGGGCCCCGGAACCACACGGGGAGATCTGTCTAGAATCTGCACGAATCCATCAGGAGCAGGATTCGCGGTTTCTCAAATGTTGTTCAGGATTTATCAAAACTGTTGTAAACAAACAGTATGGATTTGAATCCAGTTCCGGTTTCATTGTAATCAAACACGACCTTATTCTAAGACGCAATTTCATCATAGTTCACCATGCTCTCAGTACCTTCGGTACTATGATTGTTTGTTATGAGTCTTATCTATTATAATGTCTGTGGTCCCATGTATACACTGTATAGTCATTACACACTCTGATGTCTGTTGGCTGTTAAAATGCATGCATATTAAGTCATATTCCACTATTGCATTTCCTTAGGCCTACATTATACCCCTATTTCTAAATCACACTGGCTGAAATAATTTAATTTTTCATAAATAACTCTCTTAGATACACTCAAAAATGATCAGCAAATTGGGGATAATGCAAACAATCAGAAACCCCAAATCAATAGTGGTATCTGACCATATGCATCACGGTCGAACATTCAAATGATCCGTTCATTTTGGTTCATCGGTAGTTTTAGTGGATAACGCCTTGGGCCTTAGAGCTACAGAACTTTGCCCCACGTGAGCTCGCTCCGTGGCGGCAGCATGCATGATGGGAAGCTGCATCCAAAGTCTCGTCTCCCTCTGAGGTTGCTGTCCCAATTTATAGATTATTAAATGTATATTTGTTTTTGTATATATACACGAGTTCTTCCGCTCATTGTTTAAGAATAGAAACAGAGAGATACTCAAGAGGGAGAACAGAGAGAAACGAAAGAGTGTGCGAAATTTGTAACACTAACGATATTGAAGACGAGTACCATTTTATTTTGATCTGTACTACTTACTCTAACATTAGAAACAAATACATTCCTAAGTATTACACAACTAGACCGCATCTTTAAATTTGTGGAATTGTTGCAGTCATTAAACAAAAATATTATTCTTAGTTTAAGTAAATTCATCTCCGATGCACTTTTATTAAGGCTATCTACATCCAATTTAACAGACTAAAAAACATTAGATATCTTATTTTAGAACATCCTCGTTTATCATTGACATACCATAATATGTGTATGTTTTTGATTGTTTAAATATGTATGAAACAAACAAAAAAATACGTAATGATTATTTTGTTGTATTTGCAATGTTAATATCTGTCACGTGTGTGTATATTATAATTATCATATATTTGTAATGATGAACAACTGTAATAGTTGAAGTCAATAAAAGTATCTATCTATCTATACAGTAACTTACACTTGCTAATTCGAAGTTCAATTGAAGTGAGGAATGCAAGTTTGATCAAACACATGTCGCATTGAAGTTGATTGTGAAGCATACAAAAGGTGATAATCGCTGAAATGATTTGACCTGTGACAAATAATTTAATCATTGTGATATGTTTGTTAATTTATGTTCTTGTCTCTGATTTTCACGGTCAATTAAGGCGTGTTATCGAGGAAGTTTGTTTATGATAATTGAAAACAAAGGCCACCACGTGGGTTAAAACAATTGTAATAATTATACTAATTTGACATGGACGAAACGTATAATTTGTGAAAGTATTGTGTCATTGTATACACGTCTTTCTACGTTTTAAATAAAATATGAAATCATAAATATTTTCCTGAATTATTTAACTACCAAAACGTTTTCTTATACGGCTTTAACATGCTATGCTCGAATATACAAACTGACAAAATGAAAGTAGCATGCTGCAATACAGGTCACACATTTGAGCGTGGAAATAACAATCAGTAATTTATGTAATTGCATTTTCCTGTTTGATCTGAATGAAATTATAACAGTAAAGAAACATATTCATCAACATACATGAAGGAAGAAAACATGTATTTCATTAAAAATCGGCTAATATCGGTAATATATATGTATAGTGTAAAACGGGTGGGTGGGGTAATACAATTGAAGACAAGTCTGTCAAAATCGTTTAATTCGAACTTCCGATAACTCGAACTTTTTCCCCGGTCCCTTGAAATTCGAGATACTGAGTGTGGACATAATATCACAAACTTCCCTTGGCATGAACTGCGAACTGCACCAATCCCTAACGAGTATGCACAATCGTAGTTCCAGTACAATGATTTTACAACATTATATAAATATTGCATGCCAGTGAGGGTGACAGTGGATATTGTCAACCTTCGGAAAAATAATGACGACCGAGGCTGACATTATTTTTCCGAAGGTTGCCAATATCCACTGTCACCCTCACTGGGATGCAATATTTATTTTATTGTACCGAAAAAAAAAATTATGGGGTGTAAAATAAAAGTACACACTTGTTCATTTCGTTCTTATTAAACAGGAGTGCGTTCTTATTTATCTGTCTAGCCTCCGAGCACGGTAAAGAACCATAGGAATCTTATCGATAATAAGAGTAGGGCAGGTTCCCGGATTCCTATGTATCCTTCCCCTCTCTCTGGGGCGGCTCTAAATAACCTATACTGTGTTGATGAGCCGTTAAACAACATTCAATTCAATTCTAATTTTCTTTTTGAACCAGTTTTGATTTAAGTAACACCAGGGCTTAATTATCATCCAGTTAACTATGGTGAACAAAAACAGTATTA
>JAWPHD010009689.1:0-101143 GCA_037043455.1 Cyrtodaria siliqua | reverse complement strand
TATCTATGTTACACTGGTATTACATCAGTTATGTATCTGGGCTTGGATAGGCCTGGGCCTCTTCCCAATTTGGTGGGGAAAAAGCCCTCCTTCCTATGTTTTCTGGGTGTATGCTATGTACTATTATACAGGTATTATACTAGTTCCGTATGCTTCCTATGTTTTCTGGGTCTATCTATTTTACACTGGTATTACAACAGTTAAGAATGCTTTCTATGTTTTCTGGGTCTATGCTATGGCAATGGTATACTGTTAAAACACTAGTAACGTATGCTTCCTATGTTTTCTGAGTCTGTACTTTGCTTCACTTGAATACTGGTATGGTCAAAGATGTATTTGCATGAAGTGCATTGATTGGTTGTTTTAGTTACATGTGCACATATTCAACCAGTCGTTGCACATGTTCTATCATTTACTTTGATAACTGTCACAAAATGTTGGCACATAAAAACTGACCTGACGAAGGTTTTCCAGGTGACGAAGTTTTGTCAGATCAAATGGCAAAAAAACAAACAGAATACGACAAAAAAAGAAAAGCAGGAATCAGTTCAAATTTGGATGGCCATTTTCCCCAGCTATGGAATAATGAAAAACGAGAGGCCCAAGAGGGCCTGTGGACACTCTACTGGCTAAAACAGCTCTTATATCAAGGGTTGTGGACATAAAATTCCCATTAATACTTCTTTAAAACATTGCAAAAACAACAGGGCTAGGATGGCCTTAGATCGCTCACCTGGTAATCATGGGCAATAAGTCTGCTGTGTCCAGTCTGGCATGGATATTTTTTAATTTGTCCCACTTTCTTCTATGAATGAAATTTCATAAAAATGAGTGGGGTGTAAATGAACATTTTAAACAAATATGGTAAATATCAGATAAAAAATGAAGTAACTACAGATTTAACAAAGGAAAATACAATATAACATTTTTCAACAAATCAAGGGCCATAACTCTGCCATTACTAACAAGATCTAGCTGGTTTTCAAACTTGTCCAAGATTTCATAAATTTATATACTGCGCTTTGCAGAATAAGACATCATACGGAGGCTTCCTGCCAAATTTCGTAAAAATCCACCAAGCCGTTTAGGAGGAGTAACGCCAACAAGAAATTTAAAGTAAAAATGTCAAAGGGACATAACTCCATAAAAAAGATCAGCGAACTTGAACAAAAGCACGACATGCACAACTAGACATCTTACCGATGCTTCCTGCCAAGTTTCGTCGAAATCCAACATGGCGTTTAGGAGGAGTAGCGCCAACAAGAAATGTAAAGCAAAAATGTCAAGGGGCCGTAACTCCATCAAAAATCAATGAACCGGAAGAAAAACGCAAAAGGCACAACTAGAAATCACAGCAATGCTTCCTGTTAAATGTCATCGAATCCAACACGGTGTTAACAAATAAAAAAAATGCAATTGAAAAAAAAACAAGAGGTCAATGACCTTGAAGCTCTACTGATTGATTTTGATTTCAGGAAGTAGTCGCTACAGACTTGTTTTTTGAAAAATTATTTTTTAGCAGTGGCGGCCGTCTTGAATTTCCGGCCAACCTGAAATTTTGCTAGGATCAATTAGACATCAAGAGCAACATTCCTGTGAAGTTTCATGAAAATCCGTCAAGTAGTTTCACAGGAATAGTCGTTTCAAGTTTTCATTATATAACTCTATGTAAACAAAGATGGCCGCTGCCAGCCATGTTTAACGTCGAATCAAAACGATTTTCGACAAGGACCAACATCATGTCATGCTGATCATTTTAGAAAAAGTCCCATATCAATATCACTTATAGTTTTCATGAAGAAGTCGCTACAAACTTGTTATTTAAAAACCTATTTTTAGATCTGGTGGCCATCTTGGATTTCACATCAACATGAATTTTTGCTAGGATCAACTAGACTTCATGGGCAACATTTCTGTAAAGTTTCATGAAAATCCATTCAGTCGTTTCAGAGGAGAAGTCGCTACAAAAAAAAGTTTACAGACAGACAGACGGACAGACGGACGACGGACGCCGCACCACGGCATAAGCTCTGCTGATCTCTGATCAGTAGAGCTAAAAATGGAAAAAATAAATAAATAAATAAAAATATATATTTAAGGGTGGCTTCTGGTGAATATCAGTATAAAACGGCATAAGCTCTGCTGATCTCTGATCAGTAGAGCTAAAAATGGAAAGAAAAAAAAAATAAATAAAAATAAATAAAAATATATATTTAAGGGTGGCTTCTGGTGAATATCAGTATAACAAGAATTTTTAATTTCCCTGTTTTTTATGAAGACTAACATATTACTAGTTGAATAGTTTCTGGAAAAATAATAGTGTTGGTGATTTAACCTTTTAGCAATATTACTCTTTGAAATACACCCCCAAAGCCTAAAGTGGGGTTTTAAATTCAGAATCAGCTGAAAATTGGGTATGGATATAGAAATCACCCAATATTTTAGATAAAAAAAAGAAGCAAATGAAAAAAAGTTATGAGAAGCTAAACAGGTATCAATACAAACGTAAGAAAACTCTTAAAATGACAAAAATAAGAGAAATCTTTGAAGTTTTCAATTTCAGCACACCTTCTAATGAAACAAAACAAATCACAGAAAATTGCATTTATGGGCAAATTTTGGGCAAGACAAACTTAGAGAAATAATAACAAGAAATTTGTCATAAACTGGTATATAATAAAGAATTATAAGGTTATCAAATAAATGTGACAAAGAGTATAGGCTGGTGTTCATCTAAAAGAGTTAACAATTAAAAATGTTAAAGACCCATCATATTATTACAGAAAAAGATAGATATATGTGCTTTGGTTTTATATATTATATCAAAAGTGATTTAAATGACTGGCATACATACACTTGATATACAAACATCACATCTAGTTGAATTACAGTGTATCAGTATATAATATACACAATATGACCAAAATACGTCAAAAGAGATGTTTATTTACCCCAACCACTTCATTTTTTATGGTATATTTTACCCAATTGTTGTATTTGCTTGTGTATACTGAAAATGTCAGAATTAAAATTAATGTGACACAATGTTATATAAAATCCAAATAATCTATCTCTAAATGTGATATATCATAAAATATATAATAGTTTGTCAATCAGAAGCATGTCGTGTTTTCAGCCCTCATGATATAATTCCTGCCCATAGGATCTCAAAACTGTGGAAAAGTGTGCGGTATACCATTATTATGAATAAATCAAACCCATAGCCTGGTATGTCGCATAATATACCACAGTTTAGAGATCAGATGTGTAGGAATTATATCTCGAGGCCGTCGGGCACATATAGGGTCTCAGGGATGATACAGTGGCTGATATGAAAACTGACATATAATAATCTATAATTATCAAACCTACATCAATGTGTGGGGTTCATGATTGTGAACATGTATACTAAGTATCAAGGATGTATGACTAATGATTTTGTAACACCTTCCAAATTTTTACAACATCAACATGCGCGTTGCGCGAAAATATGTGCAGAACACGCTAATTCTTCACCAGAGGGCACCCTTAAAAAAAAGTAAAAAAAGTAAAAAAAAAACATTAAAAAAATATTTTTTTTTAAAAACAAAGATACTAATAATAAAAAAAAAAGCCAACAAATCTGGTGAAGTTTGGTAAAGATCAGATGAAAAATGAAGGCCCTTATCGTATTAACGAAGCAAAATATAGCATTTTTAACAAAATCAAGGGCCATAACTCTACTGTTACAGCTCCGATTTGGCTGATTTTCAAACTTACCGAGGTTTCATTGATATTAACAATCTGTTAAAGCCCAGGGTAAAGATCGGATGAAAAATGAAGGCCCTATCATCTTAACGAGGCAAAATATAGCATTTTCAACTAAATCAATGGCCTTAAAGATCCACTGACACCCTTTAAATTGCATATTGTTATATATTTTCATATTTAAATCAATAAAATAAATTGATTGTTAAAAAAATAAAATAAAAAAAGCTTTGAAAAAGAAATACTTGTAAAAACAACAGGTATATTTCCCTTCAAGATGGAGTTACCTCCCCTTTATGTTAATTTTGCCCTATAGATGGCGCTCCACGCTGATGACGTAGATTCCGCTATGCGGAAATTTCCCTGTTGAGGTACAGATACGATTTATCATAGACATACATGGATTTATCATATAACTATTCCGACAAAAATAACATGGAGGAAGAATTACTGGACAAATGACATGTATGAGCCACGACCTGTTGCAAAACAGCAAAACAACAAGCTTATCAGTCTGAATCTAAAAGTGATGACAGACTTCAACCGTTCAACGCTTTGCCTGATTGCAGAGCGAATCAGACATACCGGCTGGTAATTATATTTTGTAATTGCGTATGATAATAACGTATTGTTTGCTAATCCATTTAAGTATCACAGGGACGTGAGTACCTAAGTCGAATTACGTTGTCTGTTCTGTAAAATGAAACCGTTCGATGGCTGTCTTACCCCACCCACCCACCAACGTGACGATGCATCGTACATTTCGTTCTTGTTCATTGCCAGCATACTGTCAAGGTTTATATGTTTTTCAGTAGCATTAGTTTAAATAACTGGTAGGCCTAACATGTATGAAAAAGAGTCGAATCGCAATCTCTAGATTTTATGTCTGTTAATCGATTGTTCCCCACCCACTAAAGTCACGACGCATCGCCCTTTTTGTTATTGTTTATTGCCGAAGTATGTGTCACTGTGTTGTGTTTTTTTTGGCATATATTACCTTCATGTTTTTAGATAAAGTGACCTAGTATGACTAAATGAATTCTGGTCACCGTGATCTAATGCCTGCAAATTGATTTATTTTATTATAAAGTGCCAGTCTAAAACATTTTCATTTTGAAAAACACCAATTTAAAATATGATTTTGCTTGGTCTACAAAGATTAGTGTTTCTTTCAATTACAGGTGTGGCTGTACCCACGGCAGTGCCATGAAAACACAAAATGATGTTCTGAAATGTTGCAGAGATTATGGGGAACAGTCTGCATCGCAGAAACTCGTGTGTTTGAAGGAAACTGCCTCACACCTGAGGTTCTTGAAGTGGCGGGAATTGCAAAATGTTGTTGAAATTTTGAAATGATACTACATGTATAACTATATTTGAATATATTCTTACTTGAGAAATAAAGCCTTATATTTTACTGTGCTGTATTTTCATTGTTTATTTTTCTCCAATATATTGTATTTATAAGTCCAGCAGTATTTTAGGATCAACGGATGATGGTTCCAAATTTATAGAATGACTGCATTGTAAAAAGCTAGAATGCGCACCAAAAGTAACTGTCGTAAAAAATAAAATCAACTCCGTATTCAACATAGTGTTTTAGATCTCAGCTATAGTGTTTTTTTTAATAGGGCTCTATCTTATAGTATGTTCTAAAAATAAACTGAAACGCTCAATGATTTCTCACAAACAGTTCATTAATTTCACACTATACAAGTTATGTCGGACCGTATTGACAGGTTTCGTATTGACAGGTTTACACAGTGTATGTGACGTCACTGAGCTTTAGCCCAGATATCCCTATTCTATTTATGTAATCGTGTACACTCCTAAGAACATTACACGCATCATAGACCTACACAAAACAAGCATCGGAAGTACATCCTGTGAAGTGTTTTATGACTCTTATCTGCAGTCATGCGGTACCTTTGGTGGGACTAATTAGTGGTTTATGACCTTGTTATGCAATAGCTACTGACAGTTTGCCGGTGTTTGTTGATTGTGAATAACCTCGTTTCATTGCATAATCGAAATTTAAAAGTTACTTTTTGTGTTGGATAATTATACACGTCACAGCGGATCTATTAGGGAACTATTGTACTGTACTGCATTATCCCAACCAACAATAATAATTAATATAATAAATAATACATATTCTAAACATAAGTGAATCTGAAAGTGGAAATGTTCATTTATAATTTTCATAATGGATTAGATGTATGTGTAAATTTCACCGTCCATAAGCGAGTCAACTCAAAAGCACCTAAGTTAAAACGCAAACAAATAACAGCAGGGATATTTATCATGTTTCGATTTCCATTTATGGATGAAATGCCCACTGATAAGTATATGCATATTGTCTTCGTGCATTTTTCTACAGGATACGTTTCGAGATTTGATCAATAGTCGTCGAAGTCTGAGCTAAAAATAAACCAAACTGACATACTTTTTACTTTCGTTCAGAGTTCTTATATATAATCACTTTGAACCCTTTGCTCTCGTGGTATTGCATCCAAACGTAACACAGTGACCCATTTTCCAATAGTTATCTAATATAATAATACAAAATAAGTCGTCACATAAAAATAATAAATATATGATGTCTTCCCAAAATTACCATGCATGAATACAACAGATGACAACCAGGCCATAAGGTCAATGGCAGAAACTACGTCATCACGCAAAGTGCGCGCGGAAACTGCCGAATTGTTCCGGACTTTCACGAAGACAAATTTGATTATTAAAATCATCTTTTTCTCCTCTAACTAGTATTTTTTGTGGTTGGCAGCTATTCCTAAGTTTTTTTATTAGTATATCGTATATTTATATAAATGGGGTATATTAACTTGGCAGGAGATCTTTAACTCCGCTGTTACTGGTCCTATCTGGCCGCTTTTCAAACTGTAAAGATTGGTAAAGATCTAATGAAAATAGAAGGCGCTATCCTCTTAACGAGGCAAAATATAGCATTTTTAACTAACTCAAGGTCCATAACTCTGCTGTTTCTTGTCCGA
This sequence comes from Cyrtodaria siliqua, assembly GCA_037043455.1. Taxonomy (NCBI): domain Eukaryota; kingdom Metazoa; phylum Mollusca; class Bivalvia; order Adapedonta; family Hiatellidae; genus Cyrtodaria; species Cyrtodaria siliqua. The sequence continues at coordinate 94,382 of JAWPHD010009689.1, read as the reverse complement.
TCTTGCTGATTTTCGAACTTTTTTGAGCTTTCATTGATATAAACAATCTGTAAAAGTTTGGAAAAGATCGGATGAAAAATGAAGCCTTTATTGTCTTAACGAGGTATAAGTTAACGAACAGACGACGGACGACAGATGACGGACAACTCGCCATCCCATAAGGATGATCTCATAAGAAACTGTTTCTGTTAAAAAGAGGCTCTACCTATATATTTTTGTCCATCAATTGATATAAACTTTACCTAATCATACAGAGGACTATGATAAAGGTAAATGGCAATAATTTTACCCCTTGTAATATGCGTTTTGCTGGGAAAAACACAGGATTGAAAAGATCGGATTTTTGAAATTGTATTCGTTATTGTATTAGACAAGCCGATGATGGAGATTTTTCGATCTTATTCGTTTACAATCGGAACTGCCTCTTGCATCGGATTGGCGAACCGATCGATTCGTTTACTATCGGAATTGCCCCGAATAGTTTGTTTTCGTTCAACTGAATCGCATTGCGCATGTCCGAGAAAATCGTAAAAACACCTAGTTTTCCGGTAGGAAAAATAAACGGCAGGGCAGCATTTTATTGTTTTGATCATAATTTATAACTTACAGAACAAGAATACGGACCATGTTTCTTCTTATAATACTCATAAAATAGCTTTGTATACATATAAATGCAGTAATATTGAGTATTTAATATTTTACATTAAAAATCGGGCAGATATAGGTAGTGCCTCTTTAATGTTAACCTCTCGTTTTCTTATAAAACAAATATTTACAGAATGATTCAAATATAAAGAATACTTTTATCTACATAAGAAAGCAAGGAAAAAACATTAAGTGAAATTTACTTATTTGTATTCCTTAAGTATTCAGTAAAACATGGACAAATATTATTTTTTCCGGAAAAGTAAATGTTACTTCCTGGTTGTTCGACAAGCATAAGATATACTTATTATGTTTTCTTGATCTATGCTATGGCACAGGTCCAACACATACAAACTATAGTCTCATGTTGGTGGCAGAAGTGGCAAAAAGAGTTTTCTGCTTTTTTATTTTATGCAGATAATGCTGTGTTGAAAAAAGCCGATGGTAAATTCTTGTTTGAAACCAAAGAAGTATTGTGCTAAAAGTAATCTTGATAGGGGATAAATATCTTTCCATGTTTCTGCTTCAAAATCATAAATATGTTTCTTATTAATACTGTATTTCAATTAGTATTTTATTTTGATATTACTCTTATTTTAGACATACCTGAAAGACTGTCATATGACCGTTTATGCCTTATTTTCTGTCAACCTCCATCCATGTTCTTCTCTATCTCATTGTTGGCTCTGCAATAACATGTGTATCAATATACATTAATACTGATCTCATTAAAAAATAAATAGGCCGAATAGGGCCTGTAGATGCTCTACTGGCTAAAGCTAAAGTTTGTGTTTAAGGGGCCATAACTCCGTTAAAAATCATTCAACCAGAACATGGCAATGACATGCACAACAAGGCTTGCTATTGATCATCCCTACCACGTTTCTCTGAAATCTGTCCAGAGCTTCAGGAGAACTTGTCTGTAAAATGTTAATGTATTAAAACCTTTAAAGGGTCATGACGCTGCCAAAATTCATTCAACTGGAACATAATGATGATATGCGCAACTAGGCTTGGTACTCATAGTCCCTGCCAAGATTGGTTTAAATCCGGTCAGGGGATCAGGAGAACTAGTCGGGACAAAATTTGTGTATTAAAACATATAAAGGGCCATAACTCCGCCAAAAATCATTCGACCGGAACAAGGCAATGGCAAGCACAACTAGGCTTGATACTGATCTTCCTTGCCAAGTTTTATTGAAATCTGGCCAGTGGTTCAGGAGAACTAGTCCGGAAAAAGGTTGTGTATTAAAACCTTTAAAGGGTCATAACTCTGCCAAGAATCGTTCAACCGCAACACGGTTATGATATGCATAACTAAGATACCAATCATCCCTGAAAAGTTTCGTTGAAATCCCGCCAGGCATTCTGGAGAACTAGTCCAGTTAAAATTTATGTATTTAAACCTTTAAATGGCTGTAACGGCAACAAAAATCATTCAACCGGAACACGGCGATGATATGCACAACTAGATCTGGTACTGATCATCCCTAGAAATTTTAGAGGTAGTAGTAGAAAAAGAGACAACTTTGCTCTTGATGCGCTTAGAATGATATGACCATTGTTATGATTATTGGATCAAATCTACTCCGCCAAATCATTAAACTGGAACACAGTGACGATATGTACAACTGGGCTTGGTACCGATAATCCCTGCAGTGTCGCTGAAATCCGGGCAAATGAAGGTCCTATCATCTTCGGGAGGAAAACTAAAGCATCTTTAAACTAATTCAAGTGCCATTAACTCTGGTTTTACTAATCAGATGCGGGTGGTTTTCAAACTTGTCCAAGATTTCATTGATAGTAACAATCTGGTAAAGTTTGGTGAAGATCAGATGAAAAATGAAGGCCCTATTGTCTTTACGAGGCAAAATATAGTATGTTCAACTAAATCAAGGGCCATAACTATAGTGCAAATGGTTCAATCTGGGTGGTTTTCAAACTCATCTGACATTTCATTGATATCAACAATTGTGTAAAGTTTGAAAAAGATTGAATGAGTAATGAAGGCCCTGTCATGTTAACGAGACCAAATTATAGCATATTTCAGAAAATCAAGGGTAATAACTCCGGTGCAAATGGTCCGATCTGGCTGCTTTTCAAACTCGTCCGAGCTTTCATTGATCAATCTGGTAAAGCTCAGGTGAAAAATGAAGGGCCTATCACGTAAACGAGGCAAAATATAGCAATTTAACTAAATCAAAGCCATAATTCCAATATTACTGGTCCAAACTGACTGGTTTTCTAACTCAATCCAGCTTTCATTTATATCAACAATCTGGTCAAATCTGAAAAAGATCTTATGAAAACTGAAGGGCGTATCACGTTAATGAGGCAAAATATAGCAATTTTAACTAAATTAAGGCATAACTCTGGTATTACTGGTCCAAACTGGCTGGTTTTCAAACTTTTGCGAGCTTTCATTGATACCAACAATCTGGTAAAGTTTGAAAAAGATTGGATGAACAATGAAAGCCCTATCATGTTAACGAGGCGAAAGTTAATGGACCGATGAAGGAAAACTCACAATCCCATATGCTCTAATGGCCTTCAGACAGTAGACCTATAAACAATTCAAAATCAAAAATTAATAATTATTTTCAACTAAAACAAGACATTCTAACGAATGCAATCACAATGATCGGGTCTAAGGGTCCTTGACAATTACTATTTTTTCTACGTTTAGTAACAGCAACCTGTAAAATATATCATTTCATACTCTTTTGACATTAAGTAAAGTGACCTCAAATGCTATTCCACAATTCCTTTCTATATATAAAAGCCACTACACTGATGTCATGTTCATAATATCTCATTCCTAACTGATGTTACTGCCCGGAATCCATGAGTTTGAAGCCGCCCACAAAACATTATTTACCAATCTAATGACCAAAGTTTTGTGATTAAAACTTGTCTACCTACCCAAAGTGTGTTAACCTGCTACAGAAAACAAAATATGTACGTTACCTGTGGACAGTATTGCCAGTTACTTCTTGTAGGTACACGGTTCTCATTGATGATTCTTGCAATACATCTTGTAGGTAGGTACCCAGTGCTCACTGATGCCTCTTGCAGCACTTTTTTAGGTACCCGGTGGACACTGTCACCGGTTGAAGGTACCCAGTGCTCAACGATGCCTCTTGTAGTACTTTCTGTATGTACCCGGTGGACACTGTCGCCAGCTGAAGATACCCAGTGCTCACTGATGCCTCCTATAGTACCTCACCGTTGCCTGTTGTAGTTGGTTGGTAATAGGTGGACACTGTTGCTATTGTAGGTACTCGGTGCTTATTGTTGCCTGTTGTCGTTGTAAAGATGGCCACAGAAATTTCAAAATACAATTCTGATAATTTCAACCCTACATAAAGTTACCTTGGTAAAAATATGAAATACGGCCTCCATCCTCCCCTATAGCCGTACCTTCACCACCAAACACCACTATGTGAAGCACTACTGATGTATATATATTTTCCTCAGTGGACACTGTTGCCAGTTGTAGGGGTTATAGTACCTGGTGCACACTGATTACAGGTACTCGCTGCTTATTGTTGCCTGTTGTAGTTGAAAAGATGGCCACAGAAATCTCAAAATACAATTCTGATAATTACAACACTCCATAAAGATACCTTGATAAAAGTAAGTATACGGCCTCCATCCTCCCCTTACAGCCGTGCCTTCACCACCAAACACCGCTATGTGAAGTACTAGTGATGTATATATATTTTCCTCAGCGGACCCTGTTGCCAGATGTAGGGGTTCTAGTACCGGGTGCACACTGTTGTCAGCTGCAGGTACTCGGTGATAACTGTTGCTTGTTGCAGTTGTAAAGATGGCCACAGAAATCTCAAAATAGAATTCTGATAATTCCGACCCTATATAAAGTTTCTTTGATAAAAGTAAGAAGATATATGGCCTCCATCCTGACCTTATAGCCATACGTTCACCACTAAACACTATTATGTGGAAGACTACCGATGTATATATATTTGCCTCAGTGGACACTTTTGCCAGTTGTTTTACTCTCTTCTGTGATACCCTGACATCAGTAGTACTCCAAATTAACAGCGTATGTCTTCTCTCTTCCGTGTCACCCTGAAGTCAGTAGTACTCCACATTGTGTGTATCTTCTCCCTTCTGAGTCACCGAGACATCAGTTGTACTCAAAATAGTGTGTATCTGCTCCCTTCTGAGACACAGTGACATCAGCTGTACTCAAAAAAGTGTGTATCTGCTCACTTCTGAGTCATCGTGACATCAGTTGTACTCAAAATAGTGTGTTTGCTCCCTTCTGAGTCACCGTGACAAAAGTTGTACTCAAAATATTGTGTATATGCTCCCTTCTGTGTCACCATGACATCAGTAGTACTCCACAGTGTGCATTTGCTTCCTTCTGTGTCACCGAGAAATCCGTCGTACTCAAAATAGTGTGTATATGCTCCCTTCTGAGTCACCGTGACATCAGTTGTACTCAAAATAGTGTGTATCTGCTCCCTTCTGTGTCACCCCGACATCAGTAGCACCCCACAGTGCATATCTTCTCAATTCTGTGTCACCGTGACATCAGTAGAACTTCATACAGTGTGTATGTTCTCCCTTCTGTTTCAACCCGATATCAGTAGTACTACACATGGTGTGTATCTTCTCCCTTCTATGTTACCCTGACAACTTTGTCATTGCACATATATAGCGTATTATCTTCTCCCTTCTGTGTCACCCCGACATCAGAAGCACTCCACATAATGTAAATCTTCTCCCTTCTGTGTCACCCCGACATCAGTAGTACTCCACATAGTGTATATCTTCTCCCTTCTGTGTCACCCCGACATCAGAACACTCCCCACAGTCTATATATTCTCCCTTCTGTGTCAGCCCAACATCAGAAGTACACCACACAATGTATATCTTCTCCCTTCTGTGTCATCCTCACATCAGTAGTACTTCACATAGTGTATATCTTCTCCCTTCTGTGTCACCCCGACATCAGAAGAACTCCACATAGTGTAATTCTACTCTATTCTGTGTCACCTCAACATCAGTAGTACACAAACTAGTGTGTATCATCTCTCTTCTTTGTCAGTCTGACATCAATAGTACTCTACATAATGCATATCTTCTACTTTCTGTGTCACACCGACATCAGCAGTACTCCTCAAGGTGTATATCTTCTCCCTTCTGTGTCACCCTGACATCAGTAGTACTCCACAAGGTGTATATCTTCTCCCTTCTGTGTCACCCTGACATCGGCAGTACTCCACAAGGTGTATATCTTCTCCCTTCTGTGTCACCCTGACATCAGCAGTACTCCTCAAGGTGTATATCTTCTCCCTTCTGTGTCACCCTGACATCAGTAGTACTCCACAAGGTGTATATCTTCTCCCTTCTGTGTCACCCTGACATCAGCAGTACTCCACAAGGTGTATATATTCTCCCTTCTGTGTCACCCTGACATCAGCAGTACTCCTCAAGGTGTATATCTTCTCCCTTCTGTGTCACCCTGACATCAGCAGTACTCCACAAGGTGTATATCTTCTCCCTTCTGTGTCACCCTGACATCAGCAGTACTCCACAAGGTGTATATCTTCTCCCTTCTGTGTCACCCTGGCATCAGTAGTACTCCACAAGGTGTATATCTTCTCCCTTCTGTGTCACCCTGACATCAGTAGTACTCCACAAGGTGTATATCTTCTCCCTTCTGTGTCACCCTGACATCAGTAGTACTAAACAAAGTGTATATCTGCTCCCTTCTGTGTCACCCTGACATCAGCAGTACTCCACAAGGTGTATATCTTCTCCCTTCTGTGTCACCCTGACATCAGTAGTACTCCACAAGGTGTATATCTTCTCCCTTCTGTGTCACCCTGACATCAGCAGTACTCCACAAGGTTAATTCTTCCTTCTGTGTCACCCCGACATCGGTAGTACTCCACAAGGTGTATATCTTCTCCCTTCTGTGTCACCCTGACATCAGTAGTACTAAACAAAGTGTATATCTTCTCCCTTCTGTGTCACCCTGACATCAGCAGTACACCACAAAGTGTATACCTTCTCCCTTCTGTGTCACCCTGCCATCAGTAGTATGCCACATAATGCATATCTTCTACTTTTTGTTTCACACCGACATCAGCAGTACTCCAAAAGGTATATATCTTCTCCCTTCTGTGTCACCCTGACATCAGCAGTACTCCACAAGGTGTATATCTTCTCCCTTCTGTGTCACCCTGACATCAGCAGTACTCCACAAGGTGTATATCTTCTCCCTTCTGTGTCACCCTGACATCAGCAGTACTCCACAAGGTGTGTATCTGCTCCCTTCTGTGTCACCATGACATCCGTAGTACTCCACAGTGTGCATCTGCTTCCTTCTGTGTCACCGAGAAATCCGTCGTACTCAAAATAGTGTGTATATGCTCCCTTCTGAGTCACCGTGACATCAGTTGTAATCAAAATAGTGTGTATCTGCTCCCTTATGTGTCACCCCGACATCAGTAGCACCCCACAGTGCATATCTTCTCAATTCTGTGTCACCCTGACATCGGTAGTACTCCACAAGGTGTATATCTTCTCCCTTCTGTGTCACCCTGACATCAGTAGTACTAAACAAAGTGTATATCTTCTCCCTTCTGTGTCACCCTGACATCAGCAGTACACCACAAAGTTTATATCTTCTCCCTTCTGTGTCACCCTGCCATCAGTAGTATGCCACATAATGCATATCTTCTACTTTTTGTTTCACACCGACATCAGCAGTACTCCAAAAGGTATATATCTTCTCCCTTCTGTGTCACCATGACATCAGCAGTACTCCACAAGGTGTATATCTTCTCCCTTCTGTGTCACCCTGACATCAGTAGTACTCCACAAGGTGTATATCTTCTCCCTTCTGTGTCACCCTGACATCAGCAGTACTCCACAAGGTGTATATCTTCTCCCTTCTGTGTCACCCTGACATCAGCAGTACTCCACAAGGTGTATATCTTCTCCCTTCTGTGTCACCCTGACATCAGTAGTACTCCACAAGGTGTATATCTTCTCCCTTCTGTGTCACCCTGACATCAGCAGTACTCCACAAGGTGTATATCTTCTCCCTTCTATGTCACCCCGACATCAATCGATAGTATTCTACATAGTGTATATCTTCTCCCTTCTGTGTCACCCCAACATCAGTAGTACTCCAAGTAGTACTCCACATAAAGTATATCTTCTCTCTTCCTCGTCACCCCAACATCAGTAGTACTCCACAGTGTGTTTCTTCTCCATTCTATGTCAACCCATCATCAGTAGCACTCCACATAGTATATATCTTCTCCATTCTATATCACCTGGACATCAGTAGTACTCCACAAAGCATATCTTCCCCCTTTCTTGTCACCCCAACATTAGTAGTACTCCACAGGGTGTATATTCTCCCTTCTGTGTCAACCCAACATCGTAGTACTCTACATAATGTATATCTTCTCCCTAGGTATACCTGGTGCACTCTGTTGCCAGTTGTAGTCATTGTCAGGAAGGCCACAGGAATCTCAAAATAAAATGTTGATATTTCCCTGACCCTGCATACAGTTACCTCGATAAAAGCAAGATAATATACGTCCTCCCTTCGCCCCTTATAGCCATATTTATATCACCACCAAATACCACCTATAACAGTTTTTCTTCCGTGGACAACATTGCCAGTTCTAGGGATTGTAGTACCTGATGCGCACTGTAGGCAGTTGTAATTGTTGTCGGTACCCGGTAAACAATGTTGTTTGTTGTAGTTGTAGGTACTACGTTCTCACTGTTGCCTGACTATTGTAGGTACCCGTTGCGCTCTGTTGCTTGTTGTAGGTACCCGATGGACACTGATCAAAACTGATGATTCTTGAAGTACTTTTTGTAGGAAACCGGTGGTCACTGTTGATTTTTGTAGTACTTCTTACGGGTACCTGGTGTTCATTTTTGATTCTTGCAGTACATCTTGTAGGACTTCTTACCGGTACCCGGTGCTCATTGTTGATCCTTGCAGTACATCTTGTAGTACTTCTTACCGGTACCCGGTGCTCATTGTTGATCCTTGCAGTACATCTTGTAGTACTTCTTACCGGTACCCGGTGCTCATTGTTGATCCTTGCAGTACATATTGTAGTACTTCTTACCGGTACCCGGTGCTCATTGTTGATCCTTGCAGTACATCTTGTAGTACTTCTTACCGGTACCCGGTGCTCATTGTTGATTCTTGCAGTACATCTTGTAGTACTTCTTACCGGTACCTGGTGCTCATTGTTGATTCTTGCAGTACATCTTGTAGTACTTCTTACCGGTACCCGGTGCTCATTGTTGATTCTTGCAGTACATCTTGTAGTACTTCTTACCGGTACCTGGTGCTCATTGTTGATTCTTGTAGTACTTCGTGTAGGTAGGTACCCAGTGCTCACTGCTCATTCTTGTAGTACTTCTTGTAGGTACCTGGTGCTCATTGTTGATCCTTGTAGTACATCTTGTAGGTAGATACCCAGTGCTCACTGATAATTCTTGTAGTACTTCTTGTAGGTACCCGGTGCTCAATGATGATTCTTGCAGTACATCTTGTAGGTAGGTACCCAGTGCTCACTGATGATTCTTGTAGTACTTCTTGTAGGTACTCCGTGGACACTGACGATTCTCGTAGTACTTCTTGTAGTTACCCAGTGCTCACTGATTATTATTGTAGTACTTCTTTTAGGTACCCAGTGCTCAATGATGATTCTTGCAGTACATCTTGTAGGTACCAGGTGCTCATTGATAATTCGTTTAGAATATCTTGTAGGTACAAGGTTCTCATTGATGATTCTTGCAGTACATCTTTTAGGTAGGTACCCAGTTCTCACTGATGATTCTTGTAGTACTTCTTGTAGGTACCCAGTGCTCATTGATGATTCTTGCAGTACTTATTGTAGGTACCCATTGCTCACTGATCATTATTGTAGTACTTCTTGTAGGTACACGGTGCTCATTCATGATTCTTGTAGTACTTCTTGTAAGTAGGTACACGGTGATCATTGATGATTCTTTAGTACTTCTTGTAGGTACCCAGTGAACACTGATGATTCTTTAGTACTTCTTGTAGGTAGGTACACGGTGCTCATTGATGATTCTTGTAGTACTTCCTGTAGGTACCCAGTGAACACTGATGATTCTTGTAGTACTTCTTACCAGTACCCCGTGCTCATTGATGGTTCTATTAGTACCTATTTTAGGGGTGACAAAGAAGGGAGAAATATACACTGTGGAGTACTACTGATGTTGCGGTGACACAGAAGGGAGGAGATACACACTATGTGGAGTACTACTGATGTCGAGATGATGAAGAAAAGAGAAGATATGCACTATGTGTAGTACTCCACATAGTGTATATCATCTCCCTTCTGTGTCACCAAGACATCAGTAGTACTAACATAGTGGGCATCATCTCCCTTCTGTGTCACCAAGACATCAGTAGTACTCACATAGTGGGCATCCTCTCCCTTCTGCATCACCCCAACATAAGTAATATTCCACAGAGTGTATCTTCCCTCTTCTGTGTCACCCTGACATCAGTAGTACTCCATATAGTGTAAATCTTCTCTCTTCTGTGTCAGCGAGACATCAGCAGCACTCCACACAGTGTATATCTTCTCCCTTCTGTGTCACCCTGACATTAGTAGTACTTCACATAGTGTATAATTTTCTTCTACATTCTGTGTCTCCCTGACATCAGTAGTATTTCACAGAGTGTATATCTTCTCCTTTCTGCATCACCGAGACATCAGCAGTATTTCACATAGCGTGTATCTTCTCCATTCCGTGTCACCCTGATATCAGTAGTACTTCACGTAGACCATATCTGTCATCGTCAACATCAGTAGAACTCCACATAGTGTGTATCTTCTCCCGTCTGTGTCAACCCAACATCAGTAGTACTCTACATTGTGTATATCTTCTCCCTAGGTATCCAGTGCACTGTTGTCAGTTGTAGTCATTGTCAGGAAGGCCACAGGAATCTCAAAATAAAATTCTATATTTCCCTGACCCTGCATACAGTTACCTTGATAAAAGCAGGATAATATATGTCCTCAATCATCCCCTTATAGCCATACCATCACCACCAAATACCACATATAAACAGTTTTTACTCCATGGACACCATTGCCAGTTCTAGGGGTTGTAGTACCTGGTGCACATTGTAGCCAATTGTAGGTACCCAGTGTAAACTGTTGGCAATTGTAATTGTTGTAGGTACCCAGTGGACACTGTTACTTGTTGTAGATGTAGGTACCAGGTTCTCACCGTTGACTGTTGTAGTTATTGTAGGTAACGGTTGCTCACTGTTGGTACCCGATGGACACTGATTGAAACTGATGATTCTTGAAGTACTTCTTGTAGGTACCGCGTGGACACTGTTGATTCTTGTAGTACTTCTTACCGGTACCCAGTGCTCACTGATCATTCGTATAGTACGTTTTGTAGGTACCGGGTGCTCACTGATGATTCTTGTAGTATTTCTTGTAGGGACCCGTGCTCATTGATGATTCTTGTAGTACTTCTTGAAGGTACCCAGTGGACACCGATGATTCTTGTAGTACTTCTTACAGATACCCGGCCCCGCGGTGCTCATTGATGATTCTCGCAGTACTTCTTGTAGGTAGGTGCCAGCTCACTGATTATTCTTTTAGTACTTCTTGTAGGTACCTGGTGCTCATTGATAATTCTTGCAGTACATGTTGTAGGTACCCAGTGCTCTCTGATGATTCTTTTAGTATTTCTTGTAGGTACCCAGTGCTCTCTGATGATTCTTGTAGTTCTTCTTGTAGGTACCCGGTGCTCATTGATAATTCTTGCAGTACATCTTGTAGGTACCAGGTGCTCATTGATAATTCTTGCAGTACATCTTGTAGGTACCAGATGCTCATTTATAATTCTTGCAGTACATCTTGTAGGTACCAGGTGCTCATTGATAATTCTTGCAGTACATCTTGTAGGTACCCGGTGCTCATTGATAATTCTTGCAGTACATCTTGTAGGTACCCGGTGCTCCTTGATAATTCTTGCAGTACATCTTGTAGGTACCCGGTGCTCATTGACAATTCTTGCAGTACATCTTGTAGGTACACGGTACTCATTGATAATTCTTGCAGTACATCTTGTAGGTACACGGTGCTCATTGATAATTCTTGCAGTACATCTTGTAGGTACCCGGTGCTCCTTGATAATTCTTGCAGTACATCTTGTAGGTACCCGGTGCTCATTGACAATTCTTGCAGTACATCTTGTAGGTACACGGTGCTCATTGATAATTATTTTAGTATTTCTTGTAGTTACACGGTGCTCACTTATGATTCTCGTATACTTCTTGTAGGTACCCAGTGCTATCTGATGATTCTTGTAGAACTTTTTGTAGGTACCTGGTGCTCATTGATAATTCTTATAGTACTTCTTGTAGGTACCAGGTACTGCGCAGTGTAAATCTTTTCCATTTTGTATCACCGGCATATCAGTTGTACTTCACATAGCATGTATCTTCTCGCTTCTTTTTCACCTTGACAATAACAGTTTTCCACATAGCGTGCATCTTCTCCATTCCGTGTCACCCCGATATCAGTAGTACTCCATGTAGACTATATCTTTAGCACGCTGTGTCATCCTCAACATCAGTAGTACTCCACATACTGTGTTTCTTCTCCCTTCTGCATCACCCCAACATCAGTAGTACTCCACATAGTGTGCTCTAGCCTGTGTCACCCCAACATCAGTAGTACTTCACATAGTGTGCCTTCTCACATCTGTGTCATGCCAACATCAGTAGTATGCCAAATAGAGTGTATCTTCTCCCTTCTTTGTCACCCAAACATCAGTAGTGCTCCAAATTGTGTGTATCTTCTCCATTCTGCGTCACCCTGACCCCAGTAGTACTTCTTCTGTGTCACCTCAACATCAGTAGTACTCTACACAATGTGTGTATCTTTTTCCTTCTGTGTCATGCCAACATCAATTAGTACTTCACAGTGTGCATCTTTTCCCTTGCATTTCACCCCAACATCAGTATTACTACAAATTGCGTTTATCTTCCACTAATAAGTAGATGTGTGTCACCCAGATATCAGCAGTACTTCAAATAATGTGTATATTCTCAATTCTGTGTCACCCTGACATCAGTAGTACTCCACATAGTGTGCATCGTCTTCCTTCTGAAGCACCTCGACATCAGAAGTACTCCACATAGTGTGTATCTCCAACCTTCTGTATCACCAACCTCAGCAATATATCAGGGTGTGAATCTTCTCCCTTCTGTGTCATCCCGACATCAGTAGTACTCCACAAAGCGCGTATTTTCTCCATTCTGTGTTAACCAACTATCAGTAGTACTTCATATTGAGTATATCTTCTCCCATCTGTGTCACCCAGACATCAGCAGGATTGTGTATTTCCAACCTTCTGTGTCACCCCAACATCAGCAATACACCAGAGTGTGTATCTTCTCCCTTGTGTCACTCCGCCATTAGTAGTACTCCACATAATATACTCAAGCTGTAGTTGTTGTAGATACCCGATGAACACGGTCAAGTTGTAGTCATTGTATGTTTATCCTAGACACTGTGGGCAGTTGTTGTTGTAGGTACCCGATAGACACTGATGACAGTTGTATTTGTTGTAGGAACCCAGTGGACACAGTCGCCAGTTGTCCTCATTGCCTGTTGTAGTTGTTAATTGTACCCGGTGGACATTTCTGTCAGTTATAGATGTTGTAGGTACCGGGTGGACATGTCTGCCTGTTGTAGGTACCCAGTGGACGCTGATGCTAGTTATAGGTACCCAGTGCTCATTGTTGCCTGTAGTTATTGTAGGTACCACATTGACACCAGTTACAGGTACCAAGTGGACACTGTTGGCAGCTGTAGTTGTAGATACCCGATGCTCATGCCTGTTGTAGTTGTTATAGGTACCCGGTGGAAACTGTCGACAGTTGTAGGTACTGGTACTCCCTGTTGCCTGTTGTAGTTGTTGTACCCAGTTGATACTGATTCCACTTAGAGCCTGTTGTAGTTGCTGTAGATACCCGATGCTCACTGTTGATTGTTGAAGTAGGTATCCGATGGACATTGTTGCTAGATGTATGCACCAAGTCGACACTGTTGCCATTTGTAGTTGTAAGTAACCGGTGGACACTGTTGCCAGTTGCAGGAACCCTGTCCTCATTGTTGCCTGTAGTAGTTGTTGCAGGTACCCGGTAATCACTGTTGCCTATTGTAGTTGTTTTAGGTACACAGTGCACAATGTTGACAGTTGTAGGTAACCAGTGCTCACTGTTGCCTGTTGTTGTTATATGTTACCGCCGGACACTTCTGCAGTTGTAGTTGTTGTTGGAAATGGTTGACACTTCTGCTAGTTGTTGTTGTAGGTACCCTGTGCTCACTGTTGCCTGCTGTAGCTGCTTTAGGTACCCAGTGGACACTATTGTCAGTTTTAGGTACCCAGTGCTCACTGTTGCCTACTGTTGTTGCTGCAGATACCCGGTTCTCACTGTTCCCTGTTGTAGTAGGTATCCGGTGGACACTGTTGCCAGTTGTAAGTAACTGGTGCTCACTGTTGCCAGTTGTAGTTGTTACATATACCTGGTGGACACTGTTGTCAGTTGTAGTTATTGTACCCAGTGCTCACTGTTGTTTAGGTACCCGGTTCTCACTGTTGCCTGTAATAGTTTAATGTACCCTGTGGACACTGTTGTCAGTTGTAGTAATTGTAAGTAACCAGTACTCACTGTTGTCAGTTGTAGTCACTGTAGGTACCCAGAGCTCACTGTTGCCTGTTGTAGTTGTTGTGTAGGTCCCCTGTATATGAGTTGTACATACCCAGTGTTTACTGTTGCCTGTTTTAGTTGTTTTAGGTGCCAGGTTTACACAGATACGAGTTGTACAAACCCTGTGCTCAATGTTGCCTGTTGTAATTACTGTAGGTATCTTGTGGACACTGTTGCCAGTTATAATACTTGTAGGTATCCAGTGCTCACTGTTTACTGTGTTACAGTTGTTCTAGGTACACGGTACTCACTTTTGTCTGTTGCAGATGTAGATAACCAATGAATTGTCAATTGGAGTTGTAGGTTCCGGGTGGACACTTTTGTCAGTTGTAGTTACCCGCTTGACACCTCTGCCAGTTGTAGTTGTGTTAGGTACCCGGTGATCACTGTTGCTTGTTGCAGTTGTTGTACGGAACCGGCGATCACTAATGCCTATTGTAGGTACCTGATGCTCACTGTTTCTAGTTAACAGTTGTAGGTTCCCAGTGGACTCTGTTCCCATATGTTGTTGTAGGTACGCCATGGACACTGTGGCCTGATGAAGTTGTTGTAGGTACCCTGTGCTCACTGTTGCCTGTTGTAGATGTTGTAGGTACCCGTTGGACACTTTATCCACTTGTAGGTTCCCAGGGCTTACTGTTGCAATGACCATTGGACCATTGCTAGGTATAGTTGTTGTAGGTTCATGATGGACACTGATGCCTGTTGTATGTTCCCGATGACTGTTTCATGTTTCAGTTGTTGTAGGTATGCGTTGCTCACGGCTGCCTCTTCTAGTTGCTGTAGGTAGCTGGTGCTCAGTTGCCAGACGCACATGTTCTGTGTTCACTTTTGCTTCTGGTAGTTATTGTAGGTACCTGGTGCTCACTGGTTCCTGTTGCAGGTACCCTGTGTTCACTATTGCTTCTTGTTATTGTAGGTACCTGGTGCTCATTGTTGCCTGATTAGGTACCCGGTGTTCACAATTGCTTCTTGTAGTTATTGTAGGTATCTGGTGCTCACTGTTGCCTGTTGTAGGTACCATGTGTTCCCTATTGCTTCTTGTAGTTATTGTAGTTAGTTGTTGTTGTAGGTACGCGGTGCTCACTGTTACCTCTTGTAGTTGTAGTAGCTACATGGTGCTCACTGTTGTCTCTTGTAGTTGTAGTAGCTACATGGTGCTCACTGTTGCCTCTTGTAATTGTAGGTATGTGGTGCTCATTGTTACCTCTTGTAGTTGCTGTAGGTACACATTGATAATGTTGCCATTTGTAGTGTAGGTACACAGTGCTTACTATTGCCTCTTGTAGTGTTGTTGTAGGTACACGGTGCTCACTGTTGCCTCTTGTTGTTGTTGTATGCTCATTGTTGCCTATTATAGTTGCTGTAGGTACCCGGTGGACACTGTTGTCAGTTGTAGTCACTGAAGGTACCCATTGGACAATGTTAACAGTTGTATGTACCCAGTGGACACTGATGTCAGTTGAAGTTGTTGTATGTATCCAGTGCTCACTGTTGCCAGTTGTAGTTGTTTCAAGTACACGGTGGACATTGTTGTGAATTGTAGGTACCCGGTGGTGTAGGTTCTCGTAGGACATCCCTTGTAGTTGTTGTAGGTACAACATAGATCAGTCATATGTTATAGTTGTTGTAAGACCCGGTGGACATTCATGCCAGCAGTAGATGTTGCAAGTACCTGGTAGACACTTCTGCCTGTTGTAGTTGTTGTTGGTACCCGCTGGACACTCTTGCCTGCTGTAGTTTTTTTAAGGTACCCCATTGTTCACTGTTGCCTGTTGAAGTTGTTGCAGGAACCCGGTGACTGCTTCTGTCATTTGTAGTTGTTGCAGGTACCCGGTGGACACAACTCTGCCTGGTTATTTGTAGGTACCCGGTTTAAAGTTGTATGTTGCAGTTGTTGTAGGTACCCAGTGGAGACATCTGCCTGGTTTAGTTGTTGGTAACTGGTGAAAAGCCGTATGTTGTAGTTGTTGTAGATACCCGGTGGACACATCTGGTTGGTTGAGTTGAAGGTACACGGTAGAAAGTTGTATGTTACAGTTGTTGTAGATACCCAGTGGACACATTTGCCTGATTTAGTTGTAGGTACATGGTGAAAAGTCGTATGTTGCAGTTGTTGTAGATACCCAGTGGACACATTTGCCTGATTTAGTTGTAGGTTCCTGGTGAAGTCGAATGTTGCAGTTGTTGTTGATAACCGGTGGACATATCTGTCTGGTTTAGTTGTAGGAACCTGGTGAAAAGTTGTATGTTGCAGTTGTTGTCGATACGTAGTGGACACATCTGCCTGGTTTAGTTGTTGGTACCTGGTGAAACGTTGTATGTTGTAGTTGTTGTAGATACCCAATGGAGACATCTGGTTGGTTTAGTTGTTGGTACCCGGTGAAAAGTCATATGTTGCAGTTGTTGTCGATACCCGGTGGACACATTTGCCTGGTTTAGTTTTAGGAACCTGGCGAAAAGTCGTATGTTGCAGTTGTTGTCAATACCTGGTGGACACATCTGCCTGGTTTAGTTGAAGGTACAGGTGAAAAGTCATCTGATGCAGTTGTTGTCGATACCCGGTGGACACATTTGCCTGGTTTAGTTGTTGGTTCCCAGTGAAAAGTTGTATCCTGTAGTCGTTGCAGGTACCCGGTGATCACATCTGGTTGGTTTAGTTGTAGGTACACGGTGAAAAGTCGTATGTTGCAGTTGTTGTAGATACCCAGTGGACACATTTGCCTGATTTAGTTGTAGGTACCCGGTGAAAAGTCATACGTTGCAGTTGTTGTAGGTACCCAGTGGAAACATCTGCCTGGTTTAGTTCTAGGTACCCGGTGAAAAGTCATATGCTGCAGTTGTTGTAGGTACCCAGTGGAAACATCTGCCTGGTTTAGTTGTTGTAGGTACCTGGTGATAGGTACCTGGTGAAAAGTCATAAGTTGCAGTTGTTGTAAGTACCCAGTGGACAATCCTGCCAGTTGTAGTTGTTGCAAGTACCGGGTATACACTCCTGCCAGTTATAGCTTTTGTAGCTACCTGCTGGACACTGTTCCTGTTGTAGTTGCTTTAGGTACCCAACGTTCACTGTTGCCTGTTGTAGTTGTTGCAGGAACCCGGTGGATGCTTCTGTCTGACATTTGTAGTTGTTGTATTATAGACTGGAATGAAGTAATGTCGGAATAAATTCCTAGCAATGTTAAAATGCTAGACATACCCGGTATTAATATGTGTGACCTTTGTTTTCTACCCGTCCGACTTGAATTGAACATTATACACCATATTTAAGAGATTTTAACAACCAGTCCTTGTAATGGTTAATATCCTTCAATTTCTAAATATGCACATATTATTATAAATTATTTTAAATTAATTCAGCAATAAAATGTAACACCAATATAATCTACTAGTGTGTTTTCATTGAAAGCCAGTATAACTTGTGTAAACAAAGGTGGCTGCTGGTGGCGACGTTTGACGTCAAATAAAACAAGAAGTATTGTATGCAATACAATGTCCCATACCGGTCAGTGTGAAAAAAGTTGTTTTTTTGTAGGATAATTAATTTTCTCCTTAGATAAAGTGACACATGAACATGTAAATGCATAATGTTACGTAACAGCATTGTAATGTGTTACTGCATTAGGTAGCTTGTTAAATTTAGAAGCGTATGATGCCTAATTAACTATCTGAAAGCTACCTACCCATAAAGTTTCATTCCAACATCTCATTCATAACTGAAGTGACCTTGACCTTAACCCCAGTGACCCCAAATGCAATCCTAAGCTTCTTTTTCATATAAGCTACCTACCCATAAAGTTTCCAATATCTCATTCCTAACTGAAGTTACTGAGCGGCAACCATTTTTCTATTTTTATTAGCCTTCACCTTGACCACAGTGATACCAAATGCAATCCTAAGCTTCTTTTTCATATAAGCTACCTACCCATAAAGTTTCCAATATCTCATTCCTAACTGAAGTTACTAAGAGGCAACCACTTTTCTATTTTTATTAGCAGTGACCTTCACCTTGACCACAGTGATACCAAATGCAATCCGAATCTTCCAAATCATGTAAGCTAGCTACCCATAAAGTTTCATTCCAATATCTCATTCCTAACTGAAGTTACTGAGCAAAAAACATTTTTCTATTTTTTACTAACAGTGACCTTGACCCCAGTGACCCCAAATGCAATACCAAGCTTCCTTTTCATGTAAATGCAATCCCAATCTTCCATTTCATGTAAGCTAGCTACCCATAAAGTTTCATTCCAATATCTCATTCCTAACTGAAGTTAATGAGCAGAAACCGTTTTCCTATTTTTAGTAACAGTGACCTTGACCCCAAATGCAATCTATGGTATGGCACTGGTATACTGGTATTAAACTGGTTAGGTATGTTTCCTATGTTTTCTGGGTGTATCCTATATAATGGTATAATGGTATTACACTGTTATGCATGCTCCCTACTAGTATTAGACCTTTTACGTATACTAACTACGTTTTCCAGGTTTATGCTATGGCATTGGCAAAGAACTAGTTATGTATGCTTCCTATGCTTTCTGGGTCTATGATATGTTACTGGCACACTGGTATTACACTAGTTACATATGCGTCCTATGTTTCTAGGTATATGCTGTTACTGGGCCGTGGCACACTGGTATTACACTAGTTACATATGCATCCTATGTTTTCTGGGTCTATGCTATGCCAATGGTATACTGGCATTACACTAGTTACATATGCTTCCAATGTTTTCTGATTCTATACTATGCACTGGCATACTGGTATTATTCTAGTTATGTATCCGTTCTGTTTTCTGTGTATATACTATGGCACTGGTATATTGTTAATATTATTAAATGTTTTTGGGTCTATGCTATGTACTAATAAACAGTTAATACACTAGTTATATATGCATCCTATGTTTTTTAGGTCGATACTAAGTTGAACTGGCATACTGGTATTACACTAGTTACATATGCTTGATATGTTATCTGGGCCTATGCTATATCCCTGGTATACTGGTATTACACTACTTATGTATGTTTTCTGGGTCTATGCTATGGCACTGGTATACAATTTACGTCTGCTACCTGTTTTCTAGGTTTATATGCTACAGGGCCTTCCCCAGGAATTTTTTAAGGAGTAGGGGCAAAAGTGCGGACGACTAAATGGGGGAAGGGCGCGGGAAGAGGGTGTCCCCTTTTTTTTTTGACCGATGAAAATAAGACATTTGGCATATATCTGGCATCATATGAAATGAAATAAAAATGCACTAAAAGTTTCATTTTAATGTGATTTTATTTATTTATTTCACCAATTTATCAATAAAACAAGAGGCCCAAGAGGGCCTGTAGACGCTCTACTGGCTAACACGGCTCTTATAACATCAATGAAGCGACTGACTGCCATTTAAGTTTTTTTGAAAGTTTCGAGCAAAAAAAAAGCTTTTTAATTTTATCATGGGCCATAACTAAAGAATCTGGTAAAGTTTGGTAAAGATCGGATGAAAAATGAAGGCCCTACCGTATAAATGAGGCAAAATATGGCATGTTTAACTAAATCAAGAGCCATAACTCCTCTGTTACTGGTCCGACTAGTCCAACAAAGAGCTAAAAAAAAATATAAAAAATAAAAAAAAAATTAGAGAATAATAATAATCAAAAAGACATTTTTAAAAAAAATGAATCAATTGAAAAAAAAAAAAATATTTAAAAAAAAAAAAAATTAAAAATAAGAAATTAAAAAAATAAATAAATATATTTAAATAAATTAAAAGAAAAAAATAAATAAATCAATAAATATTAAAAAAAAATAAAAAAATGCTATGTAAATGGTATACTGGTATTAAACTAGTTATGCTTCTTTTCTTTTCTGGGTCTATACAATGTAGTGCTATACTGGTATTATAGAAGTTATGTACACTTCCTATCTTTTCTGGGGCGTCCGTGGCCGAGTGGTTAACGTCTCTGACTTGAAATCACTTGTCCCTCACCGTTGTAGGTTCGATCCCTCAGGGGCCTAGGAATCTTTATGTGAAGAAGCTATCCAGTTAGCTTGTGGAACGTCGGTGGTTCTACCCACGTGCCCGCCCGTGCACGAAAATTGCCCGGAGGGGCACCTGGGGTCTTCCTCCACCAGTAGAAGCTGGAAAGTCGCCATATGACCTTAGCTGTTGGTGCGACTATAAAATCCAATTCAAGTCAATTCCTATCTTTTCTGAATCTGTTAGGTTACACTGTTATACTTGTATTACACTAGTTACAAATGGTTTCTGGGTCTATGCTACGGAACTGGTATTGTACTAGTTACATAAGCTGCCTATGTTTTCTGGACCTATATAAGACACTAGTATACATGAAGTTGTATTACACTAGTTATGTATGCTTCCTGTTTTCTGAATCTATGCTATGTTACACAGGTATACTGTTATTACACTAGTTATGCATGCTGCCGGAGCATTCAGGGGGTTTTCTAGGTTACACTGGTATACTGGTATTACACTAGATACGTATGCTACCCATGGTTTCTTGGTGTATAGTATGGCACTGGTATACTAGTATAACAGTAGTTACGTATGCTTCCTATGATTTCTGAGGCTATGCTATATTACACGGGTATACTTGTTTAGATAATGAGAAAGAGTATTGGAGGATGTTGAAAAATATATGTACCGAAAAAAAGTCTACTACATTGAGTGCCACAAAGTTCTCGGAATATTTTAAATCTATAAATGACCCCGAGAGTGATTTTTTTCAACCTGATGAAGATGTTATATTTTAATGACAATATATTCAAGGCGAATTACATATTATGTTTGAAGAATTAAATATTGAAATTTCTCTTCCAGAAATTATCAAAGCATGCACACAGATACGCACTGGTCGCAGTGGTGGGCCAGATCTGTTATTGAATGAATTTTTTAAATACGGCATTGACACATTAATACCTTATTTACATAAATTATTTAACTTATTGTTTTCATATGGGTATTTCCCGGAAAATTGGTCCGAGGGCTACATAGTCCCACTGCATAAAAAGGGTGATATAAATACAGTTGAAAATTATAGAGGAATAACATTACTGAGTACGCTGGGTAAATTATTTACAAGAATTCTAAATACTAGATTAAATGAGTGGGCCGAAAAATATAACGTATATATTGAAGCACAGGCTGGTTTTCGCAAAAATATGGGAACTATTGATAATATTTTTGTATTGCATGGGCTGATAAATCATATTATTTGTGAAAATATAAAAAAAATATTCGGTTATTGTTGACTTTACTAAGGCTTTTGACTATGTTGTTAGAGATATATTATTGTACAAATTATTGAAATATGGCGTCAGAGGGAAAATGATTGATATTGTTAAAGCTATGTATGAAAATGTAAAATCAAGAGTTAAGTATGAAAACCAACTAGGAGATGCATTTACATGCTATTTAGGTACGTCAAGGAGAGAGTATTTCGCCATTTTTATTTTCGATGTATATTAACGACTTGGAAGAACATTTTGCTTTAAATGGGTATAATGGCATTGACACTGGAATGTTGAAAATATTTTTATTATTGTACGCGGATGATATTATCATCATGTCTGAAACGGAAAAAGGCTTACAGCAGGGTTTGGATTTGCTTTATGAATATTGTAATAGATGGAAATTAATGGTTAATGTAAATAAAACCAAGGTCATGATTTTTAGAAAAGGAGGCCTATTGCCAAGGGGTTTAAATTTTAAGTATGGTGAAGTTGCTATTGATATTGTTAATACATTTGTTTATCTAGGTGTTGTGTTTTCTACCGGAGGGTCGTTTGTAAAAACATTTAACACTCTAAGTGGGCAAGCATTTAAAGCCATATTCCAGTTAAAGAAATATACTTATAAATTTACAAATTTGTCAGTATCTCACATGTTGAGTCTATTTGATAAATTGATATTGCCTATATTGAACTATGGATGTGAGGTATGGGGGTTTGCGAAAGCAGGTGAAATAGAGAGAACACATTTATCATTTTGTAAAAATTTATTAGGTGTAAAAATACAGACGCAGAATAACTATATTTATGGAGAACTAGGAAGACAGTCACTCATTAATTATAGAATTCATAGAATTATAAACTTTTGGTTTAAGATTGTTGGGAGCAATGATACAAAGTACATAACCATTGTGTATAATATGATGTTAGATGATATGGCAAAATATCCTAACAAACAAAATTGGGCAAGTCAAGTTAAATATATTTTTGATAAACTTGGTTTTAATTATGTCTGGTTATTCCATGGCGTTGGAAATAAAATAGGTTTTACGTCAATTTTTAAACAACGATTAAAGGATACATTTATTCAAAGTTGGAATGAAGAATGAGCGAACTCAACCCATGCTAGGACATACGTATTGTTTTCAGAATTTCGCTTTCAACCGTATTTAGAAAATGTAAATTTAAGAAAATTCAGATGTGCTTTAAGCAGATTACGAGTGTCATCTCACCGTCTTGAAGTAGAGACGGGGAGATGGCACAAACCACAAAAACTACCACTACATGAACGTAAATGTCAGTTATGTAACAATCTCGAGGATGAATTCCATTTCTTGTTTGAATGCACAATGTACAAAGAACTGCGTTTAAAAGATATCAAACCATACTACTGGAAGCATCCTAATATTCTGAAGTTTACTGAACTCATGAACAATAACAATGTACGCATAGAAAGAAACCTTGCCATGTATGTTTTTGAAAGTTTTAAAATACGTAATGAATTATTGTATAATAATACATAAGATTCTCCTCGTCAGCTCAAATTCTAAAATCATATTTAGTTCATATTTCTATGTATATACCTACATTTGATAGGAGTATATGAATACTTCATTGCTATAACAAGTATACTTCAGTTGAACCATGCTTAATCACTTGATAATAGTTACTATGTATACTGTATAACCACCTATTGATATTTTGTATATTGTTAAATAAGCATTTGTGTACTCATGGGCCTATGCCCTTTTGTATGAAATAAACTATCTTGAATTACACTAGTTACATGCTACCCATGTTTTCTGTGTGTATAGTATGGCACTGGGATACTAGTATTACAGTAGTTACATATGCTTCCTATGATTTCTGAGGCTATGCTATGTTACATGAATATACTGGTATTACACTAGTTTTGTAGGCTTCCAATTCTTTCTGGGTCTATGCTATGTTACACTGTTATACTGGTATTACACCAGTTGCGTATGCTTCCCATGTTTTCTGGGTCTATGCTAATGACATACTGATAATATATACTGAAAAGGTGATCCCTTGGAAGCAACAAACAAGAGAGAAAAGTAGTAGACTCGGGTTTATCGAGTCTGTTCATGAGAGGTACAGTTCGACTCGGAGAACTCCGAGTTTGTCTACGCGAAGTATCATGGCTTAAGTACGTCGAGAGCATTTCGCCTAGCTGATTCCCACTCGAAGTTTTATATCAAAACGCAATTTGTAAATTCCTCACTCGGCGTGAAAGAGTGAAGTGTGGAGTTTGCGTGAGCTGTATTGTAAGTATAAGATGCAACACCTCTCATGACGCCTAGCACCGGCTTAAGTGATATTCCACTTTAAGCAGCACAAAATGGGCTTGAAGATCTCAAAGGACAAGTAAATAATAACACTACTGATTTGTGGTCGGAGCGACTTTCTACGGCTGCCACACAGCACTAAACAAACGCTATTGTGAATGTCAATAGATACTGAAAAGGTGATCCCTAGGAAGCAACAAAGACACGAAGTTACATATGCTTCCTATGTTTTCTGGGTCTATCTATGTTACACTGGTATTACACCAGTTATGTATGATTCAGATGCTTTCTGGTTCTATGCTATGGCACTGGGATAATGGTATGAAACTAGTTATGTATGCTTCCTATGTTTTCTGGGTGTTATCTATGTTACACTGGTATAATGGTCTTACACTAGTTATGTATACTTCCTATGTTTTCTGGGTGTTATCTGTTACACTGGTATAATGGTCTTACACTAGTTACGTATACTTCCTATGTTTTCTGGGTATATGCTATCTTACACTGGTATACTGGTATTACACTAATTACATATGCTTCCGATGTTTTCTAGGTCTATGTTATGGCACTGGTATACTGTTAATTCACCAGTTACGTATGCTTCCTATGTTTTCCGAGTATGTGCTATGTTTCAATGTTAGGTCAAATAATACTATTTGCATGAAGTGCGTCGATTGTTGTTTTTGTTTCAGGTGCACATATTCAACCTAGTGTTGCACATGATCTATCATTTACTTTGATAACGGTCACAAAATGTTGGCAGACAAAATGACCATATGAAGATTTTCCAGGTGCCAACAAGGATTTTCTTGATCTATGCTATGGCACTGGTATACTAGTATTACATTAGTTACATATGTTTCCTATGTGTCCTTGGTCTATGCTATGGCACAGGCCCAAAACATACGAACAACAGTCTCATGTTGGTGGCAGAAGTGGCAAAAAGAGTTTTCTGCTTTTTTTATTTGATGTACATAATGCTGTGTTGAAAGAAGACGATGGTTAATTCTTGTTTGAAACCAACGTAGCATTGTGCTAAAAGTAATTTTAAAAGTGGATAAATATGTCTTTTCATGTTTCTGCTTCAATATCATATACTGAAAGGAAAGAGAAACGCATAATAAAAAAAATGCCTATACTAAACTATTATACACACCTAATACCACATAATATTCCAGATATATCTCAACGTGTTTTTGTACAGAATGACGCTAAAAATAATTACAGAAAGGACAACTTTGTCATGTAGTAGACCTTTTAATCAAAGTATACTTTCTTACATGAAATTCATAAATGTTGAAGTTTCGCTTAATATACGACGGGCCTAATATCGCCCAGTACCATTCGATTAGCAGTAGCATATTAAACATACAATATATATAGCGGCAATACCCTTTATGCGATTCTTTTTCCTTTCAGTATAAATATTTCCTTATTAAAACTATATTTCAATTAGTATTTTCTTTGGATATTACTGTTATTTTAAACATACCTGAAAAACTGTCATATGACGTTCCACACTTTGTTTTCTGCCAGCCTGCATCCATGCTCACCTCTATCTCATTGTTGACTCTGCAATAACATGTATATCGAACTACCTTAATACTGATCTCATTAAAACAACAATTCAAAATCAAAGCCTAATAAATATTTTCTACTAAAACAAGGCATTGTAACAAATGCAATCCACATCACATAGATCAGGTCTAAGTGACCTTGGCAATTACTATTTTTTCTACATTTAGTAACAGCGATCTGCCAAATTTCTCATTTCTTTTTTGACATTAACCCCAGTGACCTCAAATACTATTCCAAAATTCCTTTCCATGAAAGTAGATATAACAAGAGCACCGCAAACGGTGCAGACGATCGACTTTGGTGAAATTACAATTGATATCAATTACATACAAGAAAATTGGTAGAACCGATGGATGCTCCCCAAAATGTATCCTCAACTTATCATATGGCCTTGTATCACCCATCAGTTTTCAATTTGCAGTTCCACAAGTACTTTTGAAGTTATGTTCCCGACAAGAAGTCCAAGTATAAAATTACTCTAAATTGAATGAAGACAGAGTTATGGTTCTTGCACTCTACACTTCCTCTCATTGCCCTCTATCAGTGTGTTAAGTTTCATTGCAGTCACATCAGTAGTTTTGAAGTTATGCTCCGGACAATTGAAGTTATGCTCCGGACAAAGTATAAAATTACAAAGAGCAATAATGGAATGATGACAGAATTACGGTTCTTACACTCTGCACTTCCTCTCATTGCCCTCTATCAATGTTTCAAGTTTTATTTGATATCCTTCAATACTTTTTGAGTTATGCTCAGGACAAAATGTATGTGTGACGGACGGATGGACAAAACGGCGACTATACTCACCCTGAGGGTGAGTATTAGTAATACTCACCCCCAGGGTGAGGATTAGTAATGGGTGAGGACTGGGCTATTCATTGGACCAAACATTTTTTAGCCATTTTGGCTAAACCACCTCAATTTTCTTTAGCCAATGGGATTTTTGTTTAGCCATTTTTGGCTAGGCTTTTTTAGCCATTTTAGCAGAATTTAATACAATTTCCGATTACATATTTGTATAATTTTCTTATCATTAATATATATGTATATATATTAAACCAAGTAGAATGATATTAATTCTTTGACAGTTTCTAACAGTTAGATGGTTATATGACCATTTTTAATATGTTGCCCCTATTATCACCAATGCCTCTATTATTTGTCACAGTTGGGGACATGTTCCAATGATGAATGTTGTAAGAAAACATAATTTTAAGCATACATGCAGCCTTATGTTTATGACATTTTTATATGCTGGTGCGTCGTGAAACCCTTCAATCAATCAAGCAATCAATCAAGAAAGCAACCAAGCATGTACCCATGATGGAAAAAACGGATGACACAGTTATCGTTCTGTTTTGTGTGGCCGGCCTGGCATAAAACTCGAAAGAAATGGCTTGGTTTCAATGCGCGAAAACAGATGACAATGTATTGTTTACATTTCGTTTACATGTACGTATCATGGGCTACTTTCAGTTTTGAATAACGGAGTTACAAAGTCATTATTTTAGTTAAAAGGGTGTAAATCTTTGTATGAGAAAGGTTAATTATTACCATTTTGATAATACGTCTTCGTTTCGTTTACGCGCTGTTGGCGACAGTACCCTATTGCAAAAACCGGTCTGATTGGCGCGGAAAAAGTATATGGTAACCCCAATGCCTAATGCATACATAAGCCTTATTTTGATTGGATGATAGACTAGGTGGGAAATTCAATTAGGTTAACTTGAATTTGTTATTTATTTCTGATTATTATTTAACATAGCTTTAATTTGTATGGTTTAGCTCTATGACATAGCAGAATAAAAAGGAAAGAGGGTGATTTAAATAAATTTATTTGGGGATTCCCTCATATTGTAGGGTCATGTCCTTCGGACATCTAGAAGTGGCACTAAAAATAGGTCAACCCCTAACACGAAGTTCCTGTTTACATGCATCTAAGCTTCATCAGTGTAACATGGTAAGCAACAGTAAGCCTGGGTTTTTTGTTTGCATGTCAGATGGGAAAACATTAAACAGTAAGTCTATGGAAAATGCAATAGTGATCTATGACCTGTTTTGCGTTGTTATTGAAAAATGCGACTTTTTTGTCGGCGAGCTCTTGTTGGGTTTACAATTTAGACATCGCTATGTAAAAATAAGCCGTGTGTAATATAAAGCGCAATTGTCGTAACACAGTTTACAGATTTTAGCTCTTCTGTAAACACCGAGAACCCATCAAGGATTTTTCAGAAAAACATGGCCGCGCCCACGAACTTGTTCCTTTCGCTACTTTCGCCAAGTTCGCCAATACCAGCCGTCAGTTTACATGGGTTAAAATGACTTTAGCCAAATTGGCGAAAGCACTTGACAAAAGTTTCGCCATTTGCAATTTGATTTCGCCTATGGCGACTGGCGAAGGCAAATGAAGAGCCCATCCCTGTCTATTAATTCGATAGTTGAAGGTAATCTATACTTAGAAAACCACTACACACGTTTCATATTTCGAATATCTCTCCTAACGGAAGTTATTACCCCGAATCCATCAGTTTGAGGATGCCCTCCAAACATTATTTGCCAATCTAATAATGAAAGTTTTCTAATTAAAATTTGTTGACCTCCACAAATTGTCTTAACCTGCTACAAGAAAGAAAATATGTAGGTACCTGGTGGACACTGTCGCCAGTTGTAGGTATCCAGTCCTGAATGGTGCCTATTGTAGTACTTCTTCTAGGTACCCCGTGAACACTGTTGACAGTTGTATTTGTAATTACCAGGTGGACACTTCTGCCAGCTGTAGTGGTTGTGGTACCCATGGACACTTCTGCCAGTTGTAGTTGCTACAGGTTCATGGATACATGTAAACACTACGTCGTACACAATCATCATCCGATGTATATATGTGTGGTTTTTCACACAATCTTGATGGCGACTCCTGCGCAAGGTTTCGGTGCTGATACCCAAACCAAGACACTTTATACCGACACCAGGCACACCAGTCCTAGAAACCACCCTTTGAAAAGTGCTGAGCGTCAAGCAAGGGAGTAGGCTACTAGTGCCATTTTTATGAAGTCTTTGGCATGACCCGGCCGTGGATTAAAACCAAGACCTACCGCATGTGAGGCGAACGATCTACCATTGTGCCACACTGCGGTGTTTTCGAACTATCGAGACGGCGACTCCTGCGAAAGTTGTGTGTGTGTGTGTGTGTGTGTGTGTATTTCTAACATAAAATGGAGTCTGGATTTGTATCTGTGTGTTTTTGCGTGTGATGTGATGATATGTCTACTTGAAGCAGCGAACTCAATGGTTTCTTTATAGTGCTGCCACACTGGAATACCACGCCGTAGTAGACATGATACCCCCCAGTCACATTATTCTGACACTGGTCAATCAGTTTGGTGCTGATACCCCAGCCCAGACACTTTATACTGACACCGGAGACACCAGTCCTAGAAACCACCCTTTTGAAAAGTGCTGAATGTCAAGCAAGGGAGTAGGCTACTAGTGCCGCTTTTATGAAGTCTTTGGTATGACCCGGCCGTGGATAAACCCATGACCTACCGCATGTGAGGCGAACGCTCTACCATTGTGCCACGCTGCGGTGTTTTCGAACTATCGAGACGGCGACTCCTGTGCAAGTTTTCGGTGCTGGTGTGTGTGTGTGTGTGTGTGTGTGTGTATTTCTAACAGAAAATGGAGTCTGGATTTGTATCTGTGTGTTTTTGCGTGTGATGTGATGATATGTCTACTTGAAGCAGCGAACTCAATGGTTTCTTTATAGTGCTGCCACACTGGAATACCACGCCGTAGTAGACATGATACCCCCCAGTCACATTATTCTGACACTGGTCAATCAGTTCGGTGCTGATACCCCAACCCAGACACTTTATACCGACACCGGAGACACCAGTCCTAGAAACCACCCTTTTGAAAAGTGCTGAACGTCAAGCAAGGGAGTAGGCTACTAGTGCCGCTTTTATGAAGTCTTTGGTATGACCCGGCCGTGGATAAACCAACGACCTACCGCATGTGAGGCGAACGCTCTACCATTGTGCCACGCTGCGGTGTTTTCGAACTATCGAGACGGCGACTCCTGTGCAAGTTTTCGGTGCTGGTGTGTGTGTGTGTGTGTGTGTATTTCTAACAGAAAATGGAGTCTGGATTTGTATCTGTGTGTTTTTGCGTGTGATGTGATATGTCTACTTGAAGCAGCGAACTCAATGGTTTCTTTATAGTGCTGCCACACTGGAATACCACGCCGTAGTAGACATGATAACCCCCCAGTCACATTATTCTGACACTGGTCAATCAGTTCGGTGCTGATACCCCAACCCAGACACTTTATACCGACACCGGAGACACCAGTCCTAGAAACCACCCTTTTGCAAAGTGCTGAACGTCAAGCAAGGGAGTAGGCTTCTAGTGCCGCTTTTATGAAGTCTTTGGTATGACCCGGCCGTGGATAAACCAACGACCTACCGCATGTGAGGCGAACGCTCTACCATTGTGCCACGCTGCGGTGTTTTCGAACTATCGAGACGGCGACTCCTGTGCAAGTTTTCGGTGCTGGTGTGTGTGTGTGTGTGTGTATTTCTAACAGAAAATGGAGTCTGGATTTGTATCTGTGTGTTTTTGCGTGTGATGTGATATGTCTACTTGAAGCAGCGAACTCAATGGTTTCTTTATAGTGCTGCCACACTGGAATACCACGCCGTAGTAGACATGATAACCCCCCAGTCACATTATTCTGACACTGGTCAATCAGTTCGGTGCTGATACCCCAACCCAGACACTTTATACCGACACCGGAGACACCAGTCCTAGAAACCACCCTTTTGAAAAGTGCTGAACGTCAAGCAAGGGAGTAGGCTTCTAGTGCCGCTTTTATGAAGTCTTTGGTATGACCCGGCCGTGGATAAACCCACGACCTACCGCATGTGAGGCGAACGCTCTACCATTGTGCCACGCTGCGGTGTTTTCGAACTATCGAGACGGCGACTCCAGTCAAGTTTTCGGTGCTGGTGTGTGTGTGTGTGTGTGTGTATGTATTTCTAACAGAAAATGGAGTCTGGATTTGTATCTGTGTGTTTTTGCGTGTGATGTGATATGTCTACTTGAAGCAGCGAACTCAATGGTTTCTTTATAGTGCTGCCACACTGGAATACCACGCCGTAGTAGACATGATAACCCCCCAGTCACATTATTCTGACACTGGTCAATCAGTTCGGTGCTGATACCCCAACCCAGACACTTTATACTGACACCGGAGACACCAGTCCTAGAAACCACCCTTTTGAAAAGTGCTGAATGTGGATAAACCCACGGCCTACCGCATGTGAGGTGAACGCTCTACCATTGTGCCACGCTGCGGTGTTTTCTAACTATCGAGACAGCGACTCCTGTGCAAGTTTTCGGTGCTGGTGTGTGTGTGTGTATATCTAACAGAAAATGGAGTCTGGTTTTGTATCTGTGTGTTTTTGCGTGTGATGTGATGATATGTCTACTTGAAGCAGCGAACTCAATGGCTTCTTTATAGTGCTGCCACACTGGAATACCACGCCGTAGTAGACATGATACCCCCCAGTCACATTATTCTGACACTGGTCAATCAGTTCGGTGCTGATACCCCAACCCAGACACTTTATACCGACACCGGAGACACCAGTCCTAGAAACCACCCTTTTGAAAAGTGCTGAACGTCAAGCAAGGGAGTAGGCTACTAGTGCCGCTTTTATGAAGTCTTTGGTATGACCCGGCCGTGGATAAACCAACGACCTACCGCATGTGAGGCGAACGCTCTACCATTGTGCCACGCTGCGGTGTTTTCGAACTATCGAGACGGCGACTCCTGTGCAAGTTTTCGGTGCTGGTGTGTGTGTGTGTGTGTGTATTTCTAACAGAAAATGGAGTCTGGATTTGTATCTGTGTGTTTTTGCGTGTGATGTGATATGTCTACTTGAAGCAGCGAACTCAATGGTTTCTTTATAGTGCTGCCACACTGGAATACCACGCCGTAGTAGACATGATAACCCCCCAGTCACATTATTCTGACACTGGTCAATCAGTTCGGTGCTGATACCCCAACCCAGACACTTTATACCGACACCGGAGACACCAGTCCTAGAAACCACCCTTTTGAAAAGTGCTGAACGTCAAGCAAGGGAGTAGGCTACTAGTGCCGCTTTTATGAAGTCGTTGGTATGACCCGGCCGTGGATAAACCCATGACCTACCGCATGTGAGGCGAACGCTCTACCATTGTGCCACACTGCGGTGTTTTCGAACTATCGAGACGGCGACTCCTGTGCAAGTTTTCGGTGCTGGTGTGTGTGTGTGTGTGTGTGTGTATTTCTAACAGAAAATGGAGTCTGGATTTGTATCTGTGTGTTTTTGCGTGTGATGTGATGATATGTCTACTTGAAGCAGCGAACTCAATGGTTTCTTTATAGTGCTGCCACACTGGAATACCACGCCGTAGTAGACATGATAACCCCCCAGTCACATTATTCTGACACTGGTCAATCAGTTCGGTGCTGATACCCCAACCCAGACACTTTATACCGACACCGGAGACACCAGTCCTAGAAACCACCCTTTTGAAAAGTGCTGAACGTCAAGCAAGGGAGTAGGCTACTAGTGCCGCTTTTATGAAGTCGTTGGTATGACCCGGCCGTGGATAAACCCATGACCTACCGCATGTGAGGCGAACGCTCTACCATTGTGCCACACTGCGGTGTTTTCGAACTATCGAGACGGCGACTCCTGTGCAAGTTTTCGGTGCTGGTGTGTGTGTGTGCGTGTATTTCTAACAGAAAATGGAGTCTGGATTTGTATCTGTGTGTTTTTGCGTGTGATGTGATGATATGTCTACTTGAAGCAGCGAACTCAATGGTTTCTTTATAGTGCTGCCACACTGGAATACCACGCCGTAGTAGACATGATACCCCCCAGTCACATTATTCTGACACTGGTCAATCAGTTCGGTGCTGATACCCCAACCCAGACACTTTATACCGACACCGGAGACACCAGTCCTAGAAACCACCCGCTTGTAGTTGTTGTTGTAGGTACACAGTACTCACTATTTCCTGTTGTAGTTGTTGTATGCACCGAGTGCTCTCTGTTGCCTGTTGTAGTTGTTGTAGGTATCCGGTGCTCACTGTTGGCTGTTGTAGGTACACAGTGTTCATTATCGCTTTTTGTAGTTATTGTAGGTACACATTGCTCACTGTTGCCTCTTGTAGTTGTTATAGGTACCCGGTGCTAACTGTTGCATCCTGTAGTTGTTGCAGGTACATGGTGTCCACAGTTGCCTCTTGTAGTTGTAGGTACACATTGCTCTCTGCTGCCTCTTGTAGTTGTTGTATGTATCCGGTGCTCACTGTTGGCTGTTGTAGGTACACAGTGTTCACTATCGCTTTTTGTAGTTATTGTAGGTACACATTGCTCACTGTTGCCTCTTGTAGTTGCTATATGTACTCACTGTTGCATCTTTTAGTTGTTGCAGGTACACATTCCTCACTTTTGCCTCTTGTAGTTGTAAAGGTGGATACAGAAATCTCAAAATACAATTCTGGTAATTACGACCCTACATAAAGTTACCTTGATAAAAGTAAGTATACAGCCTCCATCCTCCCCTTATAGCCATACCTTCACCACCAAACACCACTATATGAAGTATATATTTCCCTCAGTGAACACTTTTGCCAGTTGTAGGTGTTATAGTACCTGGTGCACACTGTTGCCAGCTGCAGGTACTCGTTGATAACTGTTGCAGTTGTAAAGGTGGCCACAGAAATCTCTAAAGAATTCTGATAATTCCGACCCTACATAACGTTACCTTGATACAAGTAAAAAGATATACGGCCTCCATCCTCCCCTTATAGCCGTACCTTCACCACCAAACATCATTATGTGGAGGACTGATGTATTTATATATTTGCCTCAGTGGACACTGTTGCCAGTTGTTCGGTTTATAGTACCCTGTACATACTGTTGCCAGTTGTTGTTCTCTCTTCTGTGTCACCTTGACATCAGTAGTAATGCAAACAGAATATATCTTCTCTCTTCCGTGTCACCTTGACATCAGTAGTACTCCACATTGTGTGTATCTTCTCCCTTCTGTGTCACCGAGATCAGTTGTACGATATAGTGTGTATCTGCTCCCTTTTGTGTCACCGTGACATCAGTAGAACTCCATATAATGTGTATGTTCTCCCTTCTGTTTCAACCAGACATCAGTAGTACTCCACATGGTGTGCATTTCCCCCCTTCTGTGTCACTTCGACACCAGTAGTACTCAGCACACTGTATATGATATCATCTCCCTTCTATGTTACCCTGACATCATTATCACTCCACATAGCGTATATCTGCTACCTTCTGTGTCACCGAGACATCAGTAGTATTCCACATAGCGTAAATCGTATCACTTCTATTTCACCTCAACATCAGCAGTACCGCACATAGCATTATCTTCTCCCTTCTGTATCACCCTGACATCAGCAGTACTCCATATAGCTAGTGTGTATCTTCTCCCTTCTGTGTCACCCTGACATCAGTTGTACTCCACCATGTGTATCTCCAACCTTCTGTATCACCAAAATCAGCAATACATCAGAGTGTGAATCTTCTCCCTTCTGTGTCATCCCGACATCAGTAGTACTCCAGAAAGCGCGTATCTTCTCCATTCTGTGTTCACCCGCTATCAGTAGTATTTCTGTTAGTTGTAGATGTTGTAGGTACCGGGTGGACATGCCTGCCTGTTTAAGGTACCCGGTGGTCACTGATGTCAGTTATAGTGTTGCCTGTAGTTATTGTAGGTACCCCGTGGACACTGTTGCCAGTTATAGGTACCAATTAGACTGTTGGCAGCTGTAGTTGATGTAGGTACCCGAAGCGAACTTCCCAGTTGTAACTGTTGTACATACCCAGTGGACACTGACGACAGTTGTAGGTACCCAGAGCTCATTTAGTATGCACCAAGTCGACACTATTGCCATTTGTAGTTGTTGTAGGTAACCGGTGGACACTGTTGCCTGTTGCGGGAACCCAGTGCTCACTGTTGCCTGTAGAAGTTGCTGCAGGTACCCGGTAATCACTGTTGCCTGTTGTAGTTGTTTTAGGTACACAGTGCACAATTGTCAGTTGTAGGTAACCGGTGCTCACTGTTGCTTGTTGTTGTTATAGGTTACTGCCGGACACTTCTGCCAGTTGTAGTTGTTGGTGGAACTGGTGGACACTTCTCCTAGTTGTAGTTGTTGTAGGTACCCTGTGCTCACTGTTGCCTGCTGTAGCTGTTGTAGGTACCCAGTGGACACTATTGTCAGTTGTAGGTACCCAGTGCTCACTGTTTCCTACTGTAGTTGCTGTAGATACCCGATTCTCTCTCTTGCCTGTTGTAGTAGATATCCAGTGGACACGGTATCCAGTGGACACTGTTGCCAGTTGTAAGTAAATGCTGCTCATTGTCGCCAGTTGTAGTTGTTATATGTACCCGGTGGACACTGTAGCTTGTTGTAGGTACCCGGTGGACACTGTAGCTTGTTGTAGGTACCCAGTGGACACTGTAGCTTGTTGTAGGTACCCAGTGGACACAGTGGCTTGTTGTAGGTACCCAGTGGACACTGTAGCTTGTTGTAGGTACCCAGTGGACACTGTAGCTTGTTATAGGTACCCAGTGGACACTGTAGCTTGTTATAGGTACCCAGTGGACACTGTAGCTTTTTGTAGGTACCCGGTGGACACTGTAGCTTGTTGTAGGTACCCGGTGGACACTGAAGCTTGTTGTAGGTACCTGGTGGACACTGTAGCTTGTTGTAGGTACCCAGTGGACACTGTAGCTTGTTGTAGGTACCCGGTGGACACTGTAGCTTGTTGTAGGTACCCAGTGGACACTGTAGCTTGTTGTAGGTACCCAGTGGACACTGTAGCTTGTTGTAGGTACCCAGTGGACACTGTTGCCATTTCTAGTTGTTTTAACAACACGGTGGTCACTGTTGCCTGTTGTAGTTGCAGTTGACACTGTTGCCATGCGTAGTTGCTGTAGGTATACAGCGTTCACTGTTGTCTCTTGTAGTTGTCGTTGTAGGTACACAGTACTCACTATTACCTGTTATAGTTTGTGTAGGTACCCGGTGGACACTGTTGCCCGTTGTAATTTTTAAAGGTACCTGGTGGACATTTTAGCCAGTTCTAGTGTTTGTAGGTACTCGGCTAACACCGTTGCCAATAGTAGGAACCCGATAGTCAATGTTACCAGTCATAGTTCTTGTCAGTTGTAGGTGCCCGGTGGACACTGTTGTCAGGATGGCCAAAGGAATCTCAAAACAAAATTCCCTGATATTTCTCTGACACTGCATGTGGTTTCCCTGAATAAGGCAAGAAATATACGGCCTCCATCCTCAGTGGACATCGTTGCCAGTTGTATCGATTGTAGGTATCCAGTTGTAGGTACCCAGTGCACATTGTTGACAGTTTTAGTCATTGTAGGTACCCGGTGGACACTGTTGCCAGTTTAAGTCGTTGAGACTCTTGCCAGTTGTCTTCATTGTAGGTATCCGGTGGACAGCTGAAGTCATTGAAGGTAGCCGATGTTCACTGTTCCCATTTGTAGTTGCTGTATGTACCCGGTGGACACTGTTGTCAGTTGTAGTTATTGTAGGTACTCAGGGCTCACTGAGCTTTAGGTACCTGGTTCTCACTGCTGTCTGTATAGTTTCTTAATGTACCCTGTGAACACTGTTGTCAGTTGTAGTAATTGTAGGTAACCAGTGCTCACTGTTGTCAGTCGTAGTGACGGTATGTACCCATAGCTCACTGTTGTCTGTTGTACTTGTTGTAGGTCCCGTATACGCAGTTGCGAGTTGTTCGTACCCGGTGTTTACTGTTGCCTGTTGTAGTTGTAGCTAGCTGGTATACACTCTTGAGAGTTGCAGGTACCCGGTGCTCAGTTGCCAATTGCATTTGCTGCATCTACCTGCACTATTGTGTTCACTATTGTTTCTTGTAGTTATTGTAGGTACCTGGTGCTAACAGTTGCCTATTATAGATGCTGTAGATGCCCTGTGAACACTATTGTCAGATGTAGTTGTTGCAGGTAGCCAGTGCTCACTGTTGCCTGTTGTAGTTGTTTTAGGTACAGGTTTACACAGATATGAGTTGTACATACCCGGTGCTCAATGTTGCCTGTTGTAGTTACTGTAAGTACCAGGTGGACACTGTTGTCAGTTATAATACTTGTAGGTACCCGGTGCTCACTGTTGCCTGTTATAGTTGTTCTAGGTACCCGGTGGTCACTGTTGTCTGTTGCAGATGTTGTAAATAACCGACGACTTGTCAGTTGTCGGTTCTGGTGGACACTTCTGTCAGTTGTAGTAAGCAGGTTGACACTTCTGCCACTTGTAGTTGTGTTAGGTAGATCATCCCTGTTGCCTGTTGTAGGTAACCGGCGATCTCTGATGCCTATTGTAGGTACCTGGTGCTCACTGTTTCTAGTTACAGTTGTAGGTTCCCAGTGGACTCTATTCCCATGTGATGTTGTAGGTATGCCGTGGACACTGGCCTTCTGAAATTGTTGTAGGTAACCTGTGCTCACTGTTGCCTGTTGTAGATGTTTTAGGTACCCGTTGGACACTGTAGTCACTTGTATGTACCCAGTGTTCACTGCTGCCTGTTGTAGGTACCGAATGACAATTGCCAGGAATAGTTGTCGTATGTACATGATGGACACTGTTGCCTGTTGTAGCTTCCCGATGACTGTTTCATGTTGTAGTTGTTGTAGCTATGCGTTGATGACTGCTGTAGGTACCTGATGCTCACTGTTGCCGGTGTTCACTATTGCTTTTTGTATTTATTCTAGGTACCTGGTTCTCACTGTTGCCTGTTGTATGTACCCTGTGTTCACTATTGCTTCTTGTAGTAATTATAGGTACCTGGTTCTCACTGTTGCCTGATGTAGGTACTCTGTGTTCACTATTGCTTCTTGTAGTTATTGTAGGTACCTGGTGCTCACTGTTGCCCGATGTAAGTACCCATGTTCACTATTGCTTCTTGTAGTTATTGTAGGTACCTAGTGCTCACTGTTGCCTGATGTAAGTACCTTGTGTTCACTATTGTTTCTTGTAGTTATTGTAGGTACCTGGTGCTCACTGTTGCCCGATGTAAGTACCTTGTGTTCACTATCGTTTCTTGTAGTTATTGTAGGTACCTAGTGCTCACTGTTGCCTGATGTAAGTACCTTGTGTTCACTATTGTTTCTTCTAGTTATTATAGGTACCTGGTGCTCACTGTTGCCAGAAGCAGGTTTTCTGTGTTCATTATTGCTTCTTGTAGTTATTGTAGGTACCTGGTGCTCACTGTTGCCTGATGTAGGTACTCTGTGTTCACTATTGCTTCTTGTAGTTACTAGTATTGTAGGTACCTGGTGTTCACTGTTGCCAGATGCAGGTGTTCTGTGCTCATTATTGCTTCTTGTAGTTATTGTAGGTACCTGGTGCTCACTGTTGCCTGACGTAAGTACCATGTGTTCACTATTGCTTCTTGTAGTTATTGCAGGCACCTGGTGCTGGCTGTTGCCTAATGTAGGTACCCTGTGTTCACTATTGCTTCTTGTAGTTTTTGTAGGTACCTGGTGCTCACTGTTGCCTGATGTAAATACCATGTGTTCACTATTGCTTCTTGTAGTTATTGCAGGCAGTTGGTGCTCGCTGTTGCCTGATGTAGGTACCCGGTGTTCACTATTTCTTCTTTAGTTGTTGTAGGTACACGGTGCTAACTGTTGCCTCTTGTAGTTGTAGTAGCTACATGGTGCTCACTGTTGGCGCTTTTAGTTGTAGGTGCCTGGTGTTCATTGTTGCCTATTTTAGTTGCTGTAGGTACCCAGTTGATAATGTTGCCATATGTAGTTGTTGTAGGTACACAGTGCTTACTATTGCCTCTTGTAGTTGGTGTGTTAGGTACATGTACTTACTGTTACCTATTGTATTTGTTGTATGTACCAAGTGCTCTCTGTTGCCTGTTGTAGTTGTTAAAGGTACCTGGTGGAATTTCAGTCAGTTACACCGTTGCCAAATGTAGGAACCCGATACTCAATGCTACCAGATGTAGATGTTGTAGGTGACCAATGCTCACTGTTGGCTGTTGTTGTAGGTACCTGGTGGACACTGTTGCCATTTGTAGTCTTTGTATGTGCCCAGTGGACACTGTTGTCATTTGTAGGTGCCCGGTGGACACTGTTGACAGTTATATTCATTGTCAGGATGGTAGATTGTAGAAATCTCAAAATAAAATTCTCTGATATTTCCTCGACACTGCATGTGGTTTCCCTGAATAACGCAAGAAAATATACGGCCCCCATCCTCCCCTTATAGCCGTACCTTCGACACCAAATACCACATACATAATTTGCTTCTCTGCAGACATTGTTGCCAGTTGTAGTGGTTGTGTGTATCCTGTTGGATACTGTTACCAGTTGTAGGTATTCCGTGCCACACTGTCAGTTGTATTATGGTAGGTACCAGGTCAACACTGTTACCAGTTGTAGGTATTCCGTGCCACACTGTTGTCAGTTGTAGTAATGGTAGGTACCAGGTCAACACTGTTACCAGTTGTAGGTACCCTGTGCTACCCAGCTACACACTGTTGCCTGTTGTAGTAGTTGTAGGTATCCGGTGCTCACTGTTGGCTTTTTTAGGTACCCGGTGTTCACTATCGCTTTTTTTAGTTATTGTAGGTACACGCTGCTCACTGTTGCCTCTTGTTATTGCTGTAGGTACCATGTGTTGACTGTTGTGTCTTGCAGTTGTTGTAGGTACATAGTGCTCACATATGCCCTAGTAGTTGTAGGTACACATTGCTCACTGTCATGTCTTGTAGTTGCTGTAGGTACCTGGTGCCCACTGTTGCATCTTGTAGTTGTTGTTGGTACATGGTGCTCACAGTTGCCTCTTGTAGTTGTTGAAACACGGTGCTCACTGTTGCCTCTTGTAGTTTCTGTAGGTACCCGGTGCTCAATGTTGCTCCTTGCAGTTGTAGGTACATGGTGCTCACAGATGCCTCTTGTAGTTGTTGATACATGGTGCTCATTGTTGCCTCTTGTAGTTTCTGTAGGTACCTGGTGCTCACTGCTGCATCTTTTAGATGTTGTAGGCACATGGTGCTCACAGATGCCCCTTGTAGTTGTAGGTACACGTTGCTCACTGTCGTGTCTTGTAGTTGCTGTAGGTACCTGGTGCCCACTGTTGCATCTTGTAGTTGTTGTTGGTACATGGTGCTCACAGTTGCCTCTTGTAGTTGTTGAAACTCGGTGCTCACTGTTGCCTCTTGTAGTTTCTGTAGGTACCCGGTGCTCAATGTTGCTCCTTTCAGTTGTAGGTACACGGTGCTCACAGATGCCTCTCGTAGTTGTAGATACACGTTGCTCACTGTTGCCTCTTGTAGTTGCTGTAGGTACCCGGTGCTCACTTGGCATCTTGTAGTTGTTGCAGGTTCATGGTTCTCACACCTGCCTCTTGTAGTTGTAGGTACACTGTCGTGTCTTGTAGTTGCTGTAGTTACCTGGACTCACTGTTGTGTGTTGTAGTTGCTGTTGGTACCCGGTGCTCACTGTTGCATCCTGTAGTTGTTGTAGGTACATGGTGTCCACAGTTGCCTCTTGTAGTTGTAGGTACACATTGTTCTCTGCTGCCTCTTATAGTTGTTGTAGGTATCCGGTGCTCACTGTTGGCTGTTGTAGGTACACAGTGTTCACTATCGCTTTTTGTAGTTATTGTAGGTACACATTGCTCACCTTTGCCTCTTGTAGTTGCTTTAGGTACCCTGTGCTCACTGTTGCATCTTTTAGTTGTTGTAGGATCATGGTGCTCACAGTTGCCTCTTGTAGTTCTAGATACACGTTGCTCACTGTTGCCTTTTGTAGTTGCTCTACGTACCCGGTGCTCACTGTTGCATCTTGTAGTTGCTGTAGGTAACCGGTGCTCACTGTTGTGTCCTGTAGTTGTTATAGGAACATGGTGCTCACAGTTCCCTCTTGTAGTTTTATGTACACGTTGCTCACTGTTGCCTCTTGTTTTTGCTTTAGGTAGCCGTTGCTCACTGTTACATCTTGTAGTTGTTGTAGATACAGGGTGCTCACAGTTACCTCTCGCAGTTGTTGGTACATGGTAATCAATGTTGGCTCTTGCAGTTGTTGTAGGTACCCGGTACAAGCTGTTGCCTGTTGTAGTTGCTGTAGTTACCTAGTGGGCACGGTTGCCAGTTGTAGTTCTTTTAGGTAAACGGTAGTCACTGTTGTCTCTTACAGTTGTAGGTACCCAGTGCTCACTGTTGCATATTGTAGCTGCTACAGGTACCCAGTTGACAGTTGCCATTTGTAGTTGTTGTAGGTACACAATACTCACTGCTGCCTGTTGTTGTTGTTGTTGTATGTTCCCGGTACTCTCTGTTGGCTGTTGTAGTTTTTGTAGGTACCCGTTGACACTTCTGCCTGCTGTAGTTGTTAAAGTTACCCGGTGGACATTTCAGCCAGCTGTAAACAAAAACTGTAGGTAACCAGCTGACACCAATGCCAAATGTAGGAACCTGATGCTCACTGTTACCAGTTGTAGTTGTTGTAGGTATCCGTTGGAAACTGTTGTCAGTTGTAGGTAGGTGCCCGGTGGAGACTGTTGACAGTTATATTCGTGGTCAAGAAGGCCAAAGGAATCTCAAAACAATAGTGCCTGATATTTTCCTGACACTGCATGTGGTTCCCTGAATAATGCAAGAAAACATACGGCCTCCATCGTCCCCTTATAGCCATACCTTCACCACCAAATATCACATACATAGATTGTTTCAAAGTGGATATTGTTGTCAGTTGTAGTGGTTGTACATATCCGGTTGGACTGTATTGTTGGATATTGTAGGTACCCAGGGCTCACTGTTGCCTGTTGTAGTCATTGAAAGTATGTACTGGACACTGCTGCTAGTTGCTCCAGAATTGTTGCCTGTTGTAGTTGTAGGTATCTGGTGGACATCGTTGCCAGTTGTTTTGTTGTAGGTACCAATGCTCGTCATTGCTTGTTGTAGTTGTCAGTTGTAGTCGTTGTTCACTGCTGGTAGTTGCAGTTGATGGAGGTACCTAGTGCTCACTGTTTCCTCAAGTAGTTGCTGTTGGTACCCGCTGCTCACTGTAGCATATTTTAGTTGTTGTAGGTACATGGTGCTCACAGTTGTCTCTTGTAGTTACCCGGACTCACTGTTGTGTCTTGTAGTTGCTGTAGGTAACCGGTTCTCACTGTTGCATCCTGTGGTTGTTGTAGGTACATGGTGTCCACAGTTCCCTCTTGTAGTTGTAGGTACACATTACTCTCTGCTGC
Source organism: Cyrtodaria siliqua (assembly GCA_037043455.1). Lineage (NCBI taxonomy): Eukaryota > Metazoa > Mollusca > Bivalvia > Adapedonta > Hiatellidae > Cyrtodaria > Cyrtodaria siliqua. The sequence continues at coordinate 52,480 of JAWPHD010009689.1, read as the reverse complement.
CTCTTGTAGTTGTTGTAGGTATCCGGTGCTCACTGTTGGCTGTTGTAGGTACACAGTGTTCACTATCGCTTTTTGTAGTTATTGTAGGTACACATTACTCACTGTTGCCTCTTGTAGTTGCTATAGGTACTCAGTGTTCACTGTTGCATCTTTTAGTTGTTGCTGGTACGCATTCCTCACCTTTGCCTCTTGTAGTTGCTCCAGGTACCCTGTGCTCACTATTGCATCTTTTAGTTGTTGTAGGATCATGGTGTTCACAGTTGCCTCTTGTAGTTCTAGATACACGTTGCTCACTGTTGCCTTTTGTAGTTGCTCTAGGTACCCGGTGCTCACTGTTGCATCTTGTAGTTGCTGTATGTAACCGGTGCTCACTGTTGTGTCCTGTAGTTGTTATAGGAACATGGTGCTCACAGTTCCCTCTTGTAGTTTTAGGTACACATTGCTCACTGTTGCCTCTTGTTTTTGCTTTAGGTAGCCGTTGCTCACTGTTACATCTTGTAGTTGTTGTAGATACAGGATGCTCACAGTTACCTCTCGCAGTTGTTGGTACATGGTAATCAATGTTGGCTCTGGCAGCTGTTGTATGTACCCGGTACAAGCTGTTGCCTGTTGTAGTTGCTGTAGTTACCCAGTGGGCACGGTTGCCAGTTGTAGTTGTTTTAGGTAAACGGTAGTCACTGTTGTCTCTTGTAGTTGTAGGTACCCAGTGCTTACTGTTCACTCTTGTAGTTGCTTCAGGTACCCAGTTGACACGGCTGTGCTCACTGTTGCGTCTTGTAGCTGTTACAGGTACCCAGTTTACAGTTGCCATTTGTAGTTGTTGTAGGTACATGATACTCTCTGTTGCCTGTTGTAGTTTCTGTTATAGCCGTACCTTCACCACCAAATATCACATTAACATAGATTGCTTCTCAGTGGATATTGTTGCCAGTTGTAGTGGTTGTGCATATCCAGTTGGACTGTAGTGTTGGATATTGAAGGTACCCAGGGCTCACTGTTGCCTGTTGTAGTCATTGCAAGTATGCAGTGGACACTTTTGCTAGTTGTAGGTACATGGTGCTCATTGTTGCCTGTTGTAGTTGTAGATATCTGGTGGACATCGTTGCCAGTTGTGTTGATGTAGGTACCAGGTGGACACTATTACCAGATGTAGGTACCCAGTGCTCACTATTACTTGTTGTAGCTGCTGCAGATACTCGGTGGTCACTGTTGTCAGTTGTAGACAGTGTTCACTGCTGTTAGATGAAGTTGATGGAGGTACCCAGTCCTCACTATTTCCTCTTGTAGTTGCTGTTGGTACCCGCTGCTCACTGTAGGATCTTTTAGTTGTTATAGGTACATGATGCTCACAGTTGCCTCTTGTAGTTGTAGGTACACGTTGCTAACTGTTGCCTCTTGTAGTTGCTGTAGGTACCCGATGATCACTGTTGAATATTGTAGTTGTTGTAGGTACATGGGGCTCACAGTTGCCTCTTGTAGTTGCTGTAGGTACCCGGTGCTCACTGTTGCATCTTGTAGTTGTTCTATGTACATAGTGCTCACAGTTGCCTCTTGTAGTGGTTCTATGTACATGGTGCTCACAGTTGCCTCTTGTAGTTGTAGGTACACATTGCTCACTGTTGCCTCTTGTATTTGCTGTAGGTATCCGGTGCACTCTGTTCCCAGTTGTAGTCATTGTCAGGAAGGCCACAGGAATCTCAAAATAAAATTTCGATATTTCCCTGACCATGTTGATAAAAGCAAGGTAACATTAGTCCTACATCCTCCCCTTATAGCCATACTATCACCACCAAATACCACCTATAAACAGTTTTTTCCCCGTGCACACCATTGCCAGTTCTAGGGGTTGTAGTACCTGGTGCACACTGTCGCCAGTTGTAGGTGCCCAGTGTACATTGTATTGTTGGCAGTTGTAACTGTTGTAGGTACCCGGTGGACAATGTTGCTTTTTGTAGTTGTAGGTACCAGGTTCTCACTGTTGCCTGTTGCAGTTATTGTAGTACCCGGTACCTCTTAACAGTTGTAGTTACCCGTTGCTCACTGTTGCTTGTTGTAGCTGCCCGATGGACACTGATGGAAACTGATGATTCTTGAAGTACTTCTTGTAGGTACCCGGTGGACACTGTTGATTCTTGTAGTACTTCTTACAGGTACCCAGTACTCACTGATCCTTTTTGTATTACTTTTCGTAGGTACCCGATTCTCACTGATGGTTTGTGTAGTACTTATTGTAGGTACCCAGTGAACACTGATGATTCTTGTAGTACTTTTTGTACGTAGCCAGTGCTCACTGATGGTTCTTGTAGTACTTAATGTAGGTACCCCGAGCTGATTGATGATTTTTGTAGTACTTCTTGTAGGTACCCGGTGCTCACTGCTGATTTTTGTAGAGCTTCTTGTAGGTACCTGGTGCTCACTGATGATTTGTGTAGAACTTCTTGTAGATACCAGGTGCTCACTGATGATTCTTGTAGTACTTCTTTTAGGTACCCGTTGGACACTGATGTCAGTTGTACAAACCCGGTCCACACTGTTGTAGGGTTGACAAAGAAGGAAGAAGATATACACTTAGTAGAGTACTACTGATGTCTGGGAGACACAGAAGGGAGAAGATATACACTTTGTCCAGTACTCCTGATGTTGTGGTGATACAGAAGGGAGGAGATATACACTATGTGGAGTACTACTGATGTCTGGGTGACACAGAAGGGAGAAGATACACTTTGTGGAGTACTCCGGATGTTGTGGTGATACAGAAGAGAGTAGATACACACTTTGCGGAGTACTACTGATGTCGGGGTGACAAAGAGAAGAGAAGATATGCACTATATGTAGTACTCCACATAGTGTGTATCTTCTCCCTTCTGTGTCATCCCGACATCAGTAGAAATCCACATAGTGTGCATCCTCTCCATTCTGTGTCACAACGACATAAAAAGTAATCCACAGAGTGTATCTTCTCCCTTCTGTGTCACCGAGACATCAGTAGTACTCCACATAGTGGGCATCTTCTCCCTTCTGTGTCACCGAGACATCAGTAGTACTCCACAGTTTGTATATTCTCCCTTCTGTGTCAACGAGACAACAATAGCACACCACATAGTGGGCATCTTCTCTCTTCTGTGTCACCCTGACATCAGTAGTACTCCACAGTGTATTTCTTCCCTTTTTTGCGTGACCCCGACATCAGTAGTACTCTATATAGTGTATATTCTCCTTACTGTGTTACCAAGAGATCAGTTGTACTCCATATAGTGTGTATTTCCTCTCTTCTGTGTAACCCTGACATCAGTAGTACTTCACATAGTGTATATCTTCTCCTTTCTGTTTTACCCTGACATCAGTAGTACTCCACATAGTGTATATCTTTTCCCTTCTGTGTAACCCTGACATCAGTAGCACTTCACATAGTGTATATCTTCTCCCTTCTGTTTTACCCTGACATCAGTAGTACTCCACATAGTGTATATCTTTTCCCTTCTGCGTCACCCTGACATAAGTAGTACTCCACAGAGCGTTCTGTGTCACCAATACATCAGTAGTACTCCACATAAGGTGTATCTTCTCACTTCTGTTTCACCTCGCCATCAGCAGTATTAAATATTCTTCTCCATTCCTTGTCACCCCGACATCAGTAGTACTCCACATGGTGTATTTCTTCTCTTTTCTGTGTTAACTCGACATCAGTAGTACTCTATATAGTGTATATCTTCTCCTTACTGTGTCACAGTATAGTGTTTATTTCCTCTCTTATGTGTCCCATGTGCTCACTGTAGCTTCTGGTAGTTTCTGTAGGTACCCAGTGCTCACTGTTGCATCTTGTAGATGTTGTAGGCACATGGTGCTCACAGTATGCCCTTGTAGTTGTAGGTACACATTGCTCACTGTTGTGTCTTGTAGTTGCTGTTGGTAGTCGGTGCTCAATGTTACATTTTGTAGTTGTTGTAGGTACATGGTGATCACAGGTGCCTCTTGTAGTTGAGGTACACGTTGCTTACTGTTGCGTCTTGTGGTTGCTGTAGGTACATGGTGCTCACAGTTGCCTCTTGTAGTTGTAGGTACACGTTGCTCACTGTTGCATCTTTGGTTGCAACAGGTAACCAGTTGACACTGTTCCCATTTGTAGTTGTTGCAGGTAACCCGGTGGACACTGTTGCCAGTTGGAGGCAGCCAGTGCTCACTGTTGCCTGCTGTAGTTGTTGTAGGTACCAGGTGAACACTGCTGCCAGTTGTAGTTACCCAGTGAACACTATTGCTTGTTTAAGTAGCCAGTGTTTACTGTCGCCTATTATAGTTGTTGAATGTACCTGGTGTATACTGCTGCATGCTGTAGTTTTTTTAGGTACCCGGTGGACACTTCTGCCAGTTGAAATTGTTGTAGGTACCCGATGCTCACTGTTGACTGTGGACACTGTTGCTAGATTTAGGTACTTGGTGCTCACTGTTGCCTGTTTTTGTTGCTTTAGGTACCCGGTGGACACTTCTGCCAGTTATAGTTGTTGCAAGCACTCGGTGCTCACTGTTGCTGTATTATAGTTTTTGTAGTTACCTGTTGTACACTGTTGCCAGTTGTTGTTGCAGGTACCTGGTGCTCACTGTTGCATCTTGTAGTTGTTGTAGGTACGCGATGAATGTTGTCATTTGTAGTTGTAGTTACCAGCAAGTTAAGGTCACTTTTAATTCTAGTCAAGTGTGGCCTGGCATTATAGACTGAAATAAAGTAATATTGAGATGATTTCCTAGCAATGTTAGACATACCCGGTATTAATAGGTGTGACCTTTGTTTTCTACCCGTCTGACTTTAATTGAACACTATACCAACATATAAGAATTTTGAGACAATCGGTACTTGTTATTAATATCTTTCAATTTCTAAATATGCACTTTTTATTAGAATTTATTATCAATTTATTCAGCAATAAAATTCAACACCAATATAATCTACTAGTGTGTTTCATTGACTGTCAGTATAGCTTTGTGTAAACAAAGGTGGCTGCTGGTGGCCATGTTTGACGTCAAATAAAATAAATATGTTCAAGACCAATTACGTGCTATGCCAGTCATTGTGAGCGCGTTTGATTTGGCAGTTCTAGCATCAAATGGAACAAGCTTCACGCATGCGCATTTGATAAAATACTCGGTGGTAAAATAAATGGTTAGAAACCAATATCTTGTCGGAAAAATGGCAGAGTTTTGTTTATATTAAGCTAGCTAGCTTTTAAATTGCTATATGTTTTAAAACAAGAGGCCCAAGAGAGCCTGTGGATGCTCTACTGGCTAAAGATAAAGTTTTATGTATAAGAAGCCAAAACCTTTTCAAAGATCACTCAACCAGAACATATATATGTAACTAGGCTTGGTACTGATCATCCCTGCCAAGTTTCGTTGAAATCCAGCCAGAGGTTCAGGAGAACTAGTCTGTACAAAGTTAATATATTAAAACATTTAAGTGGTCATAACACTGCCACAATTTAATCCACCAGAACACGGCAATGACAGGTGCAACTACGCTTGGTATACTGATCATCCCCGCCAAGAATCTCTGAAATCTGGCAAGGAGTTCAGAAGAGACTAATCTCGACAAGGTTTGTGTATTAAAACCTTTAAAGGGCCAAAACTCCATCAAAAATCTGTAAACATGAACACGACCATGACATGCACAACTAGGCATGGTGCCGATCATCCCTGCAAAGTTCATTGAAATCTGGCGAGGGGTTCAGGAGAACTAGTCCAGATAAAGTTTCTGTATTAAAACCTTTAAAGGGCAATAAGTACGCTGAAAAAAAACCTAAACCGGAACGCAACGATGATATGCACAACTAGGGTTGATGCTGATCATCCATGCTAAGAGGGTTGATGCTGATCATCCATGCTAAGTTTCGTTGATCGTTCAGGAGAACTAGTCAAGATAAAGTTTGTGTATTAAAACTTTAAAGGGCCATAACTCTGTCAAAAATCTGTAAACCGGGACGCGACGATGACATGCACAACTAGGCTTGGTGCTGATATTCCCTGCAAACTTGTGTTGAAATCGGGTGAGGGGTTCAGGAGAACTTTAAGTCCAGAAAATGTTTGTGTATTAAAACCTTTAAATGGCCATAACTCTGCCAAAAATCATTTAACCAGAACAAGGTTTTGTTTAAATCCTGCCAGTGGTTCAGGAGAACTAGTCAGGACAAAGTTTGTGTACTAAAACCTTCAAAGGGCCATAAGTCCGCCGAAATCATTCAACTGGAACACGGTGACAGTATGTACAACTAGGCTTGGTACTGATCATCCCTGCAAAGTTTCACCGAAATACGGCCAAATGAAGGCTTTTTTGTCTTAATGAGGCCAAAATATAGCATATTTCAGACAAGAGGCCCAAGAGGGCCTGTATCGCTCTACTGGCTATATGGAGTCTGTGGTGGGGAACACAACATCAACATACACAACTAGACTTGGTCAAGTTTCACTGAAATCCAGTCAGGAATTCAGGAAAACTTGTCCAGATAAAGTTTGTGTATAAGAGGCCATTCAACCGGAAATTAACGGGAACATGATGATGATATGCACAACTAGACTTGGTACTGATCATCCCTGCAAAGTTTCATTGAAATCCATCCAGGGATTTAGGAGAACTAGTTCGGACAAAGTGTCTGCACAAAAACCTTTAAAATGCCATAACTCTGCCAAAAATCATTCAACCGTAACATGGCGATGAAATGCACAACTAGGCCTGATACTGATCATGTCCATAAACTTTCGCTGAAATCCAGCCATGAGTTCAGAAGAGACTAATCTCGACAAAGTTAGTTCATTAAAACCTTTAAAGAACAATAACTCCGCCAAAGATATTTCAACTGGAACAAGGCGAAGGTATGCACTCAGCTTGATACTGATCAACCTTCCAAGTTTCGCTGAAATCCATTCAGGAGAACTAGTCCAGACAAAGTGTGTTTATTAATACCTATAAAGGGCCATAACTCTGCCAAAACTCGCACAGCTGAAACACAATGATAAAATAACTCTGCCAAAATTATTCAATTGGAATACTGTGTCAATATGCACAACTAGGCTTGATACAGATCATCCCTGCAAACATCATTTAAACATTGGTTAAAATTCGGCCAAATGAAGGCCCAATCTTTTATCAAGACAAAATACAGTATTTTAACTAATTCAAGGACCATAACTCTGGTATTACTAATCCAATTTGGCTGTTTTTCAAACTTTGTCCAAGCTTTCATTGATAATAGCAACCTGGTAAAGTTTGACAAAGATCGGATGAAAAATAAAAGCCCTACCATCTTAATGAGGCAAAATACAGCAATATTAACTAAATCAATGGCTCAATTTAAGTCCAATATCACTGGTTTTCAAACTTGTCTAAGCTTTTATTGATATAAACAACCTGTGCAAGTTTGGTAAAGATCAATTAATAAATGAATGGAGTGGTCACAAGGCAGAAAATGGAATTTTTCAGCAAAACAAGGCCATAATTCTGGGGTTACTGATCTGATCTGGATGGTTTTCGAACTTATCCAAGCTTTCATTGCTATTAACAATATGTGCAAGTTTGGTAAAGATCAAATAATAAATAAAGGTGCTAGAGTTTTCACAAGGCAGAATACACATTTTTCAGCAAATCATGGGCCACAACGCCGGTGTTACTAAACCGATCTGGTTGGTTTTTGAACTCGTCCGATCTGTCATTGATATTAATAATATGTGTAAGTTTGGTACAGATCAAATAATAAATGAAGGTGTTAAAGTGGTCACAAGGAAGACAAGAGGCCCAAGAGGGCCTGTGGATGCTCTACTGGCTCAAGATAAAGTTTATGTATAAGGGCCATAAATCATTCAACCGGAACATGGTGATGATATATGCAACTAGGTTTGGTACTGATCATCCCTGCAAAGTTTCGTTGAAATCCAGCCAGAGGTTCAGGAGAACTAGTCTAGACAAAGTTAAAGATCGGATGAAAGATGAAGGCCCTATTGTCTTGAGGCAAAATATAGGATTTTTAACTAAACCAAGGGCCAAAACTCCACCATTACTAGTCCGATCTGGCTGGTTTTCAAACTTCTCCGAGCTGTCATTGATGTTAACAAGATGGTGAAGTTTCATGAAGATCGCATGAAAAATGAAGGCCCTATCATCTTGAGGCAAAATATAGCATTTTTAACTAAATCAAGGGCCAAAACTCTTCTGTTACTTGTCCGATGTGGCTGGTTTTCGAACTTGTCTGAGCTATCATTGATATAAACAATCAGGTAAAGTTTCGTAAAGATCGGATGAAAGATGAAGGCCCTATTGAATTACCGAGGCAAAATATAGCATTTTTAACTAAATCAATGCCATAACTCCATTGTTACTGGCCCAATCTGGCTGGTTTTTCGAATTTGTCCAAGCTTTCATAGATATTAACAATCTGGTAGAGTTTCAAAAAGATCGCACGGAAATTGAAGGCCCTATCATCTTAACGAGGCAAAATATAGCATTTTTAACTAAATCAAGGGCCATAACTCCGCTGTTACTGGTCCGATCTGGCTGGTCTTCGAACTTACCCAAGCTTTCATTAATAAATAATCTGGTAAAGTTTGGTAAAGATCAGATGAAAGATGAAGGCCCTATCGTCTCAACGAGGCAAAATATAGCATTTAACTAAATCAAAGGCAATAACTCCGATGTTAATAGTCCGATCTAGCTGGTTTTTGAAACTGACCAAGCTGTCATTAATATTAACAATCTGGTAAAGTTTCTTAAATATCGGATGAAAGATGAAGGCCCTATTGTCTTGAGGCAAAATATAGGATTCTTAACTAAATCAAGGGCCATAACTTCACTGTTACTGGTCCGATCTAGCTGGTTTTCGAACTTCTCCGAGCTTTCACTGATATTAACAACCTATGCGAGTTTGGTAAAGATCAAATAATAAATGAAGGTGCTAGAGTGTTCACAAGGCTTAATATGGCATTTTTCAGCAAAACAAAGGCCACAACTCCGGCGAAATTATTCCGATCTTTCTAGTTTTTGAACTTGTCCGAGCTTTTATTGATATAAAGACACTGGCAACGTTTAGTAAAGATCCAATTAATATTAATGGCCCTAGAGTGTTCACAAGGCAGAAAATAGCATTTTCCAGAAAAAATCAATGGCCACACCTGCGGTGTAACTGAACCAATTTAGCTGATTTTCGAACTTGCCGAGCTTTCATTGATATTAACAATCTTTGCAAGCCTTACAAGGCTTAATATGGCATTTTTCAGCAAAATAAGGGCCATAACTCCGGGGAAATTAATCCGATCTGGCTGGTTTTCGAACTTGTCCAAGCTTTCATTGATATAAAGACACCGGCAAAGTTTCGTAAAGATTTGAATAATAATGAAGGCCATAGTGTGTTCAAAAGGCAAAAGTTAACGGACGACGGACGGACGGACGACGGACAGACGACGTACAACTCGCCATCCAATAAGCCTTCGGCCAGTAGATCTAAAAATGGCATTTATTCAGAAAAAAAAAGGGCCATAACTCTAGTGTTCCTGATCTGATCTGGCTGGTTTTCAAACTTGTCTGAGCTTTTATTGATATTACCAATCTGTGCAAGTTTGGTGAAGATCAAATAAATAAATGAAGGTGCCAGAGTGGTCACAAGGCAGAAAATGGATTTTTCAGGAAATCATGGGCCACAACTCCGGTGTTACTGATCCAATCTGGCTGGTTTTCAATCTTATGCGAGCACACATTAATATTAACAATCTGTAAATGTTTGGTAAAGATCAAATAATAAATGAAGGTGCTAGAGTGTTCACAAGGCCAAATATGGCATTTTTCAGAAAATCAAGGGCCATAACTGCAGTGAAACTAATCCAATCTAACTGATTTTCGAACTACTCTACACTTTTATCGATAGTAACAATCTGTGCAAGTTCGGTAGGATAAAATAATGAATGATGGTGCTAAGAGTGTTCACAATGCAGAAAATGGCATTTTTCAGAAAAAAACAAGGGCCATAATTCTGGTGTTACTGTTTGATCTGGCTGGTTTTCGAACTTGTCTGAACATTCATTGCTATTAACAATCTGTGCAAGTTTGGTAAAGATCAAATAAGAAATAAAGGTGCTAGAGTGTTCACAAGGCAACATATGGCATTTTTCAGCAATTCAAGGGCCATAACTCCAGTGAAAATAATCCGATCTGGCTGGTTTTCAAACTTTTCTGTGCTTTTATTGATATTAACAATATGTGCAAATTTGATAAAGATCAAAAAATAAATGAAGGTGCTCGAGTGTTCACAAAGCAGAAAATGGCATTTCGCAGAAAAAAACAAGGGCCATAACTCTGGTTTTACTCATCCGATCCGGCTGTTTTTCGAACGTGTCTGAGTTTTGATGGCTATTAACAATCTGTGCAAGTTCGGTAAAGATCAAATAATAAATGAAGGTGCTGCTAGAGTGTTCAAAAGGCAAAATATGGCATTTTTCAGCAAAATCAAGGGCCCTAACTCCGGTGAAACTAATCCGATCAGGCTGGTTTTCGACTTGTCCGAGTTTTCATTGATATAAAAACTCTGGCAATGTTTAGTAAAGATCCGAATAATAATGAAGGTGCTAAAGTGTTCACAAGGCAAAAGTTAACAGACGACGAACGACGACCGAAAACGGACAACTCATCATCCATAAGCCTTTGGCCAGTAGAGCTAATAACAAGAGGCCCTCTTCTGTATCGCTCTACTGGCTATATGGAGCCCTTCATGGGGAACATGACAACATGCGCAACTAGGCTTGGTACTGATCATTCCTGCCAATCCAGCCAGGGGTTCAGGAAAAATTGTCTGGATAAAGTTTGTGTATATTAGGCCATAACTCATTCAACCAGAGAACGGCAATGATAGACAAAACTAGGCTTGGTACTCATCATCCCTGCCAAAATTCGTTGAAATTTGGCCAGGAGTTCAGAAAAGACTAGTCTGGATAAAGTTTGTGTATTAAAACCTTTAAAGGGCCACAAATCAGCGAAAAATCATTCAAGCGAAACACAGTGATAATAAGCACAAATAGGCCTGGTACTGATCATCCCTGCAAAGTTTCGCTGAAATCCAGCAAGGGGTTCAGGAAAAATGTCCGGACTAAATTTGTGTACTAAAACCTTTAAAGGGCCATAACTCCGAAATTACAAAGGACAATAACTAACTTAAAAGAAGATAGAGTTATGGTTCTTGCACTCTGCACTTTCTCTCATTGCCCTCTATCATTGTTCGTTGCAGTACCTCAAATAGTTTTTGAGTTATTAAGCGGACACATATTATATGTATAACATTACCAAGGGCAATAACTCTTATTTCATTAAAGGCAGAATTGAATGTTGTTTAACGGCTCATCAACACAGTATAGGTTATTTAGAGCCGCCCCAGAGAGAGGGAAGGATACGTAGGAATCCGGGACCGTGCCCTACTCTTATTATCGAATAGATTCCTATGGTTCTTTAACATGCTCGGAGGATAGACTGATACATAGGACCGCCCGGTTTACATCCCCATCCGATGGATGAGGCTAGGGAAAGTGTCTTACCCAAGACACACTGACGAAACTCAGTGGTATACCAGAGGATTGAACCCGGGGCCTCCGGGTACAAATCCGCCATGCTACCGACTGCACTACACCAGCCCAATTGAAGGCAGAGTTATGGTTCTTATACGCTGCAGGTCCTCTCATTTCCCTCTATCATTGTGTGAAATTTCATTGCAGTCTCACAAGTAGTTTTCGAGTAATGGAGTGGACACAAATTATAAGGATCAAATTACAAAGCGCAATAACTCTAATTAAAATTTTGTTAAAAATCCGAGCAATATACTGTTAAAGAACTAGGTACAAGGTCCTATGTTCCGTTCTGTTTAATTATTGTTTATGAAAATGTTTGCAGTGAAAAATTCAGCGACTCAGCATGAAAACTCTCGGCGACTTGGTGCTAATGGTTGGATTGTTTTCAAAGTTGAGTTATCACCATAAATGATTTTATGTATGTGAATCTTGTTTTTGCAGTATAAATTCAAGATCTATTTTAAACAAATATCATGTGCATACGTAACCTTTGTATTATTTATAAATAAAAACAAATCGTTGATAATAAAAACAAGAGGTCAATGACCTTGAAGCTCTACTGATAGATTTTGATAGCTAGGTCAGCATTCCTGTGAAGTTTCATAAACACTGTCAAGTAGTTTCAGAGGGATAGTCTACAAGTTGAAGTTTTTACTATATAATCTAGGTAAACAAAGATGGCCACTGGCAGCCATGTTGAATGTCGAATCAAAATAATTTTCGACAAGGATCAACATCTTGTCATGCTGATCATTTCAGAAAAAGTCCAATATCAATATCACTTATAGTTTTCAAGAAGTAGTCGCTACAAACTTATTTTTTAAAAATCTATTTTTAGCTGTGAAGGCCATCTTGAATTTCTGACAGATCTGAAATGTTGCTAGGATCAATTATACATCAAGAGCAACATTCCTGTAAAGTTTCATGACAATCCGTCCAGCAGTTTCAGAGGAGTAGTCGCTACAAGTTTTTACTATATAACTCTATGTAAACAAAGATGGACGCTGGCAGCCATGTTTAACGTTGAATCAAAACGATTTTTGACAAGGATCAACATCATGTCATGCTGATTATTTTAGAACAAGTCCCATATCAATATCACTTATAGTTTTCAAGAAGTAGTCGCTACAAACTTGTATTTTAAAACTCTATTTTTAGCTTTGGTGGCCATCTTGGATTTCACATCAACATGAATTTTTGCTAGGATCAACTAGACTCTATGGGCAACATTTCTGTAAAGTTTCATGAATATCCATCCAGTAGTTTCAGAGGAATTGTCGCTACAAATAAAAGTTTACGGACAGACAGACGGACAGACGGATGACGGACGCCGCACCACGGCATAAGCTCTGCTGATCTCTGATCAGTAGAGCTAAAAATGAAGTAAGATTTTTGAAAATTTCCCTATGTAAGTCTGTAAAACATGTGACCTCTGGGGCGGGGCCAAATGTGACCCCAGGATCACCATTTGAACAAACTTGGTAGATGACCATAAGCTTATAGCAAATGCAAAATATTTGCAATTTCAGAGAAGATGATTTTTTAAGTTTTTCCCTATACAAGACTATGTAAAACATGTGACCCCTTGGGCGGGGTCAAATGTGACCCCAGGGTCATCATTTGAACAAACTTGGTAAAGGACCATAAGCTTATAGTAAATGCAAAAGATTAAACCTCTGGCTCTTGCAGTTTCGGAGAAGGAGATTTTTTAATGTTTTTCCTATATAAGTCGATGTAAAATTGTGACCCCAGGGTGGGGCAAATTTGACCCCAGGGTGGGGCAAATTTGACCCCAGGGTGGGGCAAATTTGACCCCAGGGTCACAATTTGAACAAACTTAATAGAAGACCATAAGCTGATGCTACATGTAATACATGAGAGCTCTGTGCCTTGCGGTTTCTGAAAAGAAGATTTTGTAAAGTTTTTTCCAATATAAGTCTATGAAAAACATGCAAAATCTCAATATACAAACTTTGGACCCCTGGGACATGGCCATTTTTGACCACGGGGACTTCATTTGAATAAACTTGATAGTCTAGCCATTGGCAGTCATTTTAAAAGAAAAACTGAGAAGATTGTTTAATGTTTCAACCATATATGGTAATGGCTGCCATCTTGGATGTCGTGCTGACCTAATTTTAACAAATCTAAAAAGCATTCATCTAAGGATCATCCATGTGAAGTGTGGTCAAAAATGGCCAAGCGGTTTCTGAGGAGAAGCCGTTTGAAGCAAAAGTTAACGACGGATGACGGACGACTGACGACGGACGAAGAGTGATCCCAATAGATCACCTTGAGCCTTCGGCTCAGGTATCTAATAAAAGAGAAAACCTCATATTGAGGTGCTTTCAGTTTTATATGAAATGTGCACAAGAATTAAATAATCGTGTATTAGAGTCGAGGGAACTATTATCTATGAAAATGGTTGGAGTGGAAAACACGACATGGTGTATTCGTGTTATTAAATCATCATTATTAATTCATATAGGGTTCACACTGCTAATTAATTGATAAAGGGTTCACACTGCTAGCAGTTGGACATATGATTTCATGAAAGTGTAGTTAGATCACAAAACAACAATTTATTATTAACGCATCAAATGAATTGACAAATATTGTGTTCTTAAATTACGTTACAATTTACAGTAGACAACATGTTAGATTATGTTACAGTTTTCAGTAGATAACATTTTAGAATTCGTTACAATTATATATTTTAGCCGAGGGTCGTGTTTGGCCGACCTTACTATTTCATTAACAATTATTAAATCCATTATTGTATGGAGCCTAGTTTAGTGCGTATGTACATTGAATATATAACTGCAACATATTACGATCGATTTACTTGTATTTTGATCGACACCCATTATTCTTTCAGATCACCTCCAGTCCCTTTAAGCATGTCACTAATTTCCATTACGGTAGATTAGGCAATCAAAAACTAACACAACATGCGTTGTTTTGTTTAATCACGGCTGTTAATTATATCTACACCCACTTAGAAAACTAGCGGTTTTTAATCACTTATGCAGTAAATGGCGGGATACATCACAGACCTATTAACAAATGTCTGTGGATACATTAATTTAGTAGATAGTAATAAAACTGTATATGTACTAGCTAAAAACAGTCTCCTTCAGTTTATACTAGCATTAGAGTTACATAAGTATAGGATAGAGCATGAATTTTGCACGTGTACGGGGAGATAATGCACGAGCGTTAGCGAGTGCAGTATCGTCCGTACACGTGCAAGACTCATGCTCTATTGTATTTATACCACAATAACTAACATATGTTGTGTATATCCTCGGGTATTTACACGATGCATAGTGTGTATTTAGGATATTGTGGTATAAATATAAATATAATATATGAACTGTACTAGACAGTAATTTCTTTCCCAAATTATAAATAATAATGCAGGGTTCTGATAACCTTCGTATATGTGAATTTGAAATTAAACACGCATATCTCCACTGAAACCAGTATCGAAAACTAGCTTAAAATATATATGAAAATCGAACAGGAATAGTAGCATTCAAGGTCAACCATAAACACACAAAGAAACAAAGAACAACTTTAAAGCTGAATAAAAGGCCAAACAAGACATCACAAATACTAAAGGGTTGACAATAGGGCAATTGCCTTGGAACGGTCAGTGGCAAAAAAGGCCACTGGGAGTTTAAACCAGGTTCTAGGTAGCACCAAACCTCACACTTAACCTACTGTCAACCCAATAAAATGGAACAGTGTAAACAAAGAAATCCCCGCCATGCACTATTCTCTAACCAACAAGGCAGCATTAATAGGCAATATAAGTAAAACACAAATATGCTCGTGTATATATAAATACAAAAAAACATTAGCCTTGAAAGTCACAAATAAGGTACTCAATGACTTGGCAGAAGCCAGAGCAACAAGAGAATAAACCATTGAGGGCACGACAAGACAAGACTGCAGACAAACATGTAGCACCACCGTCCTTTTGGGCTTTCCCTAATACATGCTTTCTGGTACATACATCAATGGTACACTGCTATTACACTAGTTGCACTAGTTACATAATGCTTCCTATGTTTTCTGAGTCTAAGCTATGTTACACTGGTAATGTATGGTTCCTGTTTTCTGAGTCTATACTATTTTACACGCGGTATACTGGTATTACACTAGTTATGTATGATCCGATGCTTTCTGGGTATATGGTATGGTTCATTGGTATACTAGTATTACAGCAGTTACTTATGCTTCCTATGTTTTCTGGGTTTATGCTATGACACTGGTATTACACTCGTTATGTATGCTTTCTATGTTTTCTAGGTATATGCTGTTACTGGTATACTGGTACTACACTAGTTATGTATGATTATGATGCTTTCTGGGTCTATGTCATGTTTCACTGGTATACTGGTATTATGCTAGTTACGTATGCTTCCTATGTTTTCTGGTTCTATACTATGGCACTGGTATAATGGTATTAAACTAGTTATGTATGCTTCCTATGTTTTCTGCTTCTATGCTATGGCACTGGTATAATGGTATTAAACTAGTTATGTATGCTTCCTATGTTTTCTGCTTCTATGCTATGGCACTGGTATAATGGTATTAAACTAGTTATGTATGCTTCCTATGTTTTCTGGTTCTATGCTATGGCACTGGTATAATGGTATTAAACTAATGTATGCTTCCTATGTTTTCTGGTTCTATACTCTGGCACTGGTATACTGGTAATATGCTAGTTACGCATGCTTCCTATTTTTTCTGGTTCTATGCTATGGCTCTGGTATAATGGTATTAAACTAATGTATGCTTCCTTTGTTTTCTGGTTCTATGCTATGGCACTGGTATAATGGTATTAAACTAATGTATGCTTCCTATGCTTTCTGGGTGTATTCTATCTTACACTGGTATGAGAGTATTACACTAATTGCGTATATTTATGTTTTCTGAGTATATGCTACGTTACACTGGTATACTGGTATTACACTAATTACATACG
The DNA here is from genome assembly GCA_037043455.1 of Cyrtodaria siliqua. NCBI lineage: Eukaryota > Metazoa > Mollusca > Bivalvia > Adapedonta > Hiatellidae > Cyrtodaria > Cyrtodaria siliqua. The sequence goes on along the minus strand of JAWPHD010009689.1, from coordinate 35,901 downwards.
CTTCCTATGTTTTCTAGGTCTATGTCTGGGCACTGGTATACCTTTATTACACTAGTGATGAATGATGCTTATGTCTTCTGGGCCTATGCTATGCTAGACTGGATACTGGTATTACACTAGTTATGTCTGGTTCCTATGTTTTCTGAGTCTATCTATGTTATACTGGTATTACACTACTTATGTATTCTTCCTATTTTTTCTGAGTCTATGCTATGGCACCAGTATACCAGTATTACACCATTTGCGTATGCTACCTAATAGTATGTTTTCTGGGTTTATGCTATGGCACTGGTATTACACTAGTTACATATGCTTCCTATGTTTTCTGGTTCTATACTATGCACTGGTATACTGGTTTTATACTAGTTATGTATGTTTCCTACGTTTTCTGGGTATATATATGATATGGCACTGGTCTACTGGCAAGACACTAGTTAATATGCTTCTTATGTTTTTGGGATTATGCTATGTACTAGTAAACAGGTAATACATTAGTTATGCATGCATCCTATGTTTTCTGGGTCTAAGCTAAGTTAAACTGGCATACTGGTATTACACTAGTTACACAATATTGATATGTTAACAGAGTCTATGCTAAGGCACTAGTATACTAGTATTACACTAGTTATGTATGTTTCCTGGGTCTATAGTATGGCTGCAGTATACTGATAATATACTATTTACATATGCTTCCTGTTTTCTAGGTATATGCTATGTCAATGGTATACTGGTATTACACTAGTTACATACACTGTTACACTGGTATTACACTAGTTTCAAGTTTCTTTTATATGGTTTCTGGGTATAATCTATGGAACTGATATTACACTAGTAACATATTCTGTCTATGTTTTCTGGATCTATGCTAAAACACTGGTATACTTGTATTACTCTACTTATGCTTCTTATGTTTTCTGAGTCTATGCTATGTTATACGGGTATACTGTTATTACCCTAGCTATGTATGCTTCCAATGCATTCTGAGTCAGCTAGGCTCACTGGTATACTGGTATTACACTAGTTGCATATATGCTTCCTATGTTTTCTGGGTCTATGCTATGTACTAGTATACAGGTCTTACACTAGTAAAGTATGCTTCCCAAGTTTTCTGGGTCTATCTATGTTACACTGGTATTACATCAGTTATGTATCTGGGCTTGGACAGGCCTGGGCCTCATCCCAATTTGGTGGGGAAAAAGCCCTCCTTCCTATGTTTTCTGGGTGTATGCTATGTACTATTATACAGGTATTATACTAGTTCCGTATGCTTCCTATGTTTTCTGGGTCTATCTATTTTACACTGGTATTACACAAGTTAAGAATGCTTTCTATGTTTTCTGGGTCTATGCTTTGGCAATGGTATACTGTTAATACACTAGTAACGTATGCTTCCTATGTTTTCTGAGTCTGTGCTTTGTTTCACTTGAATACTGGTATGGTCAAAGATGTATTTGCATGAAGTGCATTGATTGGTTGTTTTAGTTACATGTGCACATATTCAACCAGTCGTTGCACATGTTCTATCGTTTACTTTGATAACGGTCACAAAATGTTGGCACATAAAAACTGACCTGACGAAGGTTTTCCAGGTGACAACGAGGGTTTGTCAGATCAAGTGGCAAAAAAACAAACAGAATACGACAAAAAAAGAAAAGCAGGAATGAGTTCAAATTTGGATGGCCATTTTTCCCAGCTATGGGATAATGAAAAACGAGAGGCCCAAGAGGGCCTGTGGACACTCGACTGGCTAAAACAGCTCTTATATCAAGGGTTGTGGACATAAAATTCCCATTAGTACTTCTTTAAAACATTGCAAAAACAACAGGGCTAGGATGGCCTTAGATCGCTCACCTGGTAATCATGGGCAATAAGTCTGCTGTGTCTAGTCTGGCATGGATATTTTTTAATTTGTCCCACTTTCTTCTATGAATGAAATTTCATAAAAATGGGTGGACGGGGAGGGGGTGTAAATGAACATTTTAAACAAATATGGTAAATATCAGATAAAAAATGAAGTAACTACAGATTTAACAAAGGAAAATACAATATAACATTTTTCAACAAATCAAGGGCCATAACTCTGCCATTACTAACAAGATCTAGCTGGTTTTCAAACTTGTCCAAGATTTCATTTATATACTGCGCTTTGCAGAATAAGACATCATACGGAGGCTTCCTGCCAAATTTCGTAAAAATCCACCAAGCCGTTTAGGAGGAGTAACGCCAACAAGAAATTTAAAGTAAAAATGTCAAAGGGCCGTAACTCCATCAAAAATCAATGAACCGGAAGAAAAACGCAAAAGGCACAACTAGGAATGACAGCAATGCTTCCTGTTAAATGTCATCGAATCCAACAGTGTTAACAAATAAAAAAAATGCAATTGAAAAAAAAAAAATTGAAAAAATAAATAAATCAATAAAAATAAATAAAAATATATATTTAAGGGTGCCTTCTGGTGAATATCAGTATAACAAGAATTTTTAATTTCCCTGTTTTTTATGAAGACTAACATTACTAGTTGAATAGTTTCTGGAAAAATAATGGTGTTGGTGATTTAACCTTTTAGCAATATTACTCTTTGAAATACACCCCCAAAGCCTAAAGTGGGGTTTTAAATTCAGAATCAGCTGAAAATTGGGTATGGATTTAGAAATCACCCAATATTTTAGATAAAAAAAAGAAGCAAATGAAAAAAAGTTATGAGAAGCTAAACAGGTATCAATACAAACGTAAGAAAACTCTTAAAATGACAAAAATAAGAAAAATCTTTGAAGTTTTCAATTTCAGCACACCTTCTAATGAAACAAAACAAATCACAGAAAATTGCATTTTTGGGCAAATTTTGGGCAAGACAAACTTAGAGAAATAATAACAAGAAATTTGTAATAAACTGGTATATAATAGAGAATTATAAGGTTATCAAATAAATGTGACAAAGAGTATAGGCTGGTGTTCATCTAAAAGAGTTAACAATTAAAAATGTTAAAGACCCATCATATTATTACAGAAAAAGATAGATATATGTGCTTTGGTTTTATTTATTATATCAAAAGTGATTTAAATGACTGGCATACATACACTTGATATACAAACATCACATCTAAAGCAAACATACACTTGATATACAAACATCACATCTAATTGAATTACAGTGTATCAGTATATAATATACACAATATGACCAAAATACGTCAAAAGAGATGTTTATTTACCCCAACCACTTCATTTTAATGGTATATTTTACCCAACTGTTGTATTTGCTTGTGTATACTGAAAATGTCAGAATTAAAATTAACGTTGACACAATGTTATATAAAATCCAAATAATCTATCTCTAAATGTGATATATCACAAAATATATAATAGTTTGTCAATCAGAAGCATGTAGTGTTTTCAGCCCTCATGATATAATTCCTGCCCATAGGATCTCAAAACTGTGGAAAAGTGTGCGGTATACCATTATTATGAATAAATCAAACCCATAGCCTGGTATGTCGCACAATATACCACAGTTTAGAGATCAGATGTGTAGGAATTATATCTAGAGGCCGTCGGGCACATATAGGGTCTCAGGGATGATACAGTGGCTGATATGAAAACTGACATATAATAATCTATAATTATCAAACCTACATCAATGTGTGGGGTTCATGATTGTGAACATGTATACTAAGTATCAAGGATGTATGACTAATGATTTTGTAACACCTTCCCACTTTTTACAACATCAACATGCGCGTTGCGCGAAAATATGTGCAGAACACGCTAATTCATCACCAGAGGGCACGCTTAAAAAAAATAAAAAAAATAAAAAGGTAAAAAAAAAACATTAAAAAAATAAAGTTTTTTTAAAAACAAAGATACTAATAATAATAAAAAAGCCAACAAATCTGGTGAAGTTTGGTAAAGATCAGATGAAAAATGAAGGCCCTTATCGTATTAACGAAGCAAAATATAGCATTTTTAACAAAATCAAGGGCCATAACTCTACTGTTACAGGTCCGATCTGGCTGATTTTCAAACTTACCGAGGTTTGATTGATATTAACAATCTGTTAAAGCCCAGGGTAAAGATCGGATGAAAAATGAAGGCCCTATCATCTTAACGAGGCAAAATATAGCATTTTCAACTAAATCAAGGGCCTTAAAGATCCACTGACACCCTTTAAATTGCATATTGTTATATATTTTCATATTTAAATCAATAAAATAAATTGAATGTTAAAAAAAATAAAATAAAAAAAGCTTTGAAAAAGAAATACTTGTAAAAACAACAGGTATATTTCCCTTCAAGATGGAGTTACCTCCCCTTTATGTTAATTTTGCCCTATAGATGGCGCTCCATGCTGATGACGTATATTCCGTTATGCGGAAATTTCCCTGTTGAGGTACAGATACGATTTATCATAGACATACATGGATTTATCATATAACTATTCCGACAAAAATAACATGGCGGAAGAATTACTGGACAAATGACATGTATGAGCCACGGCCTGTTGCAAAACAGCAAAACAACAAGCTTATCAGTCTGAATCTAAAAGTGATGACAGACTTCAACCGTTCAACGCTTTGCCTGCTTGCAGAGCGAATCAGACATACCGGCTGGTAATTATATTTTGTAATTGCGTATGATAAAAACGTATTGTTTGCTAATCCATTTAAGTATGACAGGGACGTGAGTAAGTCGAATTACGTTGTCTGTTCGGTAAAATGAAACCGTTCGATGGCTGTCTTACCCCACCCACCCACCAACGTCATTGCCGGCATACTGTCAAGGTTTATATGTTTTTCAGTAGCATTCGTTTAAATAACTGGTAGGCCTAACATGTATGAAAAAGAGTCGAATCGCAATCTCTAGATTTTATGTTTGTTAATCGATTGTTCCCCACCCACTAAAGTCACGACGCATCACCCTTTTTGTTATTGTTTATTGCCGAAGTATGTGTCACTGTGTTGTGTTTTTTTGGCATATATTACCTTCATGTTTTTAGATAAAGTGACTTAGTATGACTAAATGAATTCTGGTCACCGTGATCAAATGCCTGCAAATTGATTTATTTTATTATAAAGTGCCAGTCTAAAACATTTTCATTTTGAAAAACAGTACTAATTTAAAATATGATTTTGCTTGGTCTACAAAGATTAGTGTTTCTTTCAATTACAGGTGTGGCTGTACCCACGGCAGTGCCATGAAAACACAAAATGATGTTCTGAAATGTTGCAGAGATTATGGGGAACAGTCTGCATCGCAGAAACTCGTGTGTTTAAAGGAAACTGCCTCACACCTGAGGTTCTTGAAGTGGCGGGAATTGCAAAATGTTGTTGAAATTTTGAAATGATACTACATGTATAACTATATTTGAATATATTCTTACTTGAGAAATAAAACCTTATATTTTACTGTGTTGTATTTTCATTGTTTATTTTTCTCCAATATATTGTATTTATAAGTCCAGCAGTATTTTAGGATCAACGGATGATGGTTCCAAATTTATAGAATGACTGCATTGTAAAAAGCTAGAATGCGCACCAAAAGTAACTGTCGTAAAAAATAAAATCAACTCCATATTCAACATAGTTTTTTAGATCTCAGCTATAGGTGTACCGGAAGTAAATCAAATCCCATTGAGTCCAATGCAATATTGTCCAAGCTTTCTAGTTAGCCATTTTTCAAAATGAAGTTCAAACTAAGATTCACTTACATGTTCTTAGTCATGAGACCTGCCTCTCTAGAAAACTGCTGAGAATAGTAGGGGTCATGTGGCATATAAGGAAATAAAATTCTGATCTTTATTGATACCGTGAACAAAATGCATTCATTCGGCACCTCTTAAATGTGTTCTACTTTCACTTTCAAAACTGTCAAGTTGATAAATAAAATCATCATACAACAATGCAAATGGTTTTAAGCTATCACAAACAAGTCAATAAAGTCATTTCAGCCAGAAAAACAGGCCTTAAATACTCAAAAATGCCTTTTATCACAAAAAAAGTTAGGGATTATATATTTGGGAACTCCTTTCGACTACACCAGGCATGAATACCAAAGTGATTTACTTCCTGTATGCCTATAAGAACCCCTAATTGTGAGTGAATTTTAAAAACCTCTGTTCTGGCAAAGCCTAGAATATAGCGCATAAAGAAATCATACATTTTGGCGAATCGGTTGAGTATTGATCTGAAGATATGAGCGTTTCAAAAATGTACAGTGCATTCGATAGCGATGAAAAATCTGTAAAAATTTTCACAGTTTTACCTATCTTAACTGTTATATAAAATGACACTGGGCATATCTGTACTTAGTCTAATGGTTAAAATGCTTCAAAATGTCAGTAAACCTGAAGAAATCAAGATGTTTAGTTCCCAAAAGTGCTATATAAGTGCAAAATATGCTGATTTTCATGCCAAATTCAGATTTACAAGGCAATTTGGTGTATTTGTGGCACCATACCTTAATTTGGTGGAACTACATGCATATATAAACATCCTAATTACTCATAAATGTAAGTCTGGTACTAGCTTTGTGATTAAAAGTTAAGTTCCTATGACTGGACAGCATACTTTGCCTACAGTACTCTCTGACATTTTCTCAGAAAGTTCAATTTTAGGGGGTAAGGGGAAAGATTTGGTGGTGTCACACCTATACAACTACACTTTTGCAAATTATAATGCTGAATTATCATTGCAAATACAAATGTCTACATGTTAACAACAAACAAGCCTAGTTTTGTTGAAAAATGTCTCTCCAGGTCATAATTTAAAGACTTCAAAAATCTGAAACTCCAAATTACAGCTTTCCAAGGCAAAAAGACATGCGAAAAAAATCAAAACGCGTTTTAAAACACCGTGAAGTATTTTTTGTCGGAGCTATAGTCATTGCGAAAAGTAAAATACTGTTTAGGTAAGAATCCGAGAGAAACTAAATATTCACATTACGCCGCCTTATAGGTGTACCGGAAGTAAATCAAATCCCATTGAGTCCAATGCAATATTGTCCAAGCTTTCTAGTTAGCCATTTTTCAAAATGAAGTTCAAACTAAGATTCACTTACATGTTCTTAGTCATGAGACCTGCCTCTCTAGAAAACTGCTGAGAATAGTAGGGGTCATGTGGCATATAAGAAAATAAAATTCTGATCTTTATTGATACCGTGAACAAACAGCATTCATTCGGCACCTCTTAAATGTGTTCTTTCACTTTCAAAACTGTCAAGTTGATAAATAAAATCATCATACAACCATGCAAATGGTTTTAAGCTATCATAAACAAGTCAATAAAGTCATTTCAGCCAGAAAAACAGGCCTTAGATACTCAAAAATGCCTTTTATCACAAAAAAAGTTAGGGATTATATATTTGGGAACTCCTTTCGACTACACCAGGCATGAATACCAAAGTGATTTACTTCCTGTATGCCTATAGTTTTTTTTTTAATAGGGCTCTATCTTAGATATAGTATGTTCTAAAAATAAACTGAAACGCTCAATGATTTCTCACAAACAGTTCATTAATTTCACACTATACAAATTATGTCGGACATCGTATTGACAGGTTTTGTATCGACAGGTTTACACAGTGTATGTGACGTCACTGAGCTTTAGCCCAGATATCCCTATTCTATTTATGTAATCGTGTACACTCCTAAGAACATTACACGCATCATAGACCTACACAAAACAAGCATCGGAAGTACATCCTGTGAAGTGTTTTATGACTCTTATCTGCAGTCATGCGGTACCTTTGGTGGGACTAATTAGTGGTTTATGACCTTGTTATGCAATAGCTACTGACAGTTTGCCGGTGTTTGTTGATTGTGAATAACCTCGTTTCATTGCATAATCGAAATTTAAAAGTTACTTTTTGTGTTGGATAATTATACACGTCACAGCGGATCTATTAGGGAACTATTGTACTGTACTGCATTATCCCAACCAACAATAATAATTAATATAATAAATAATACATATTCTAAACATAAGTGAATCTGAAAGTGGAAATGTTCATTTATAATTTTCATAATGGATTAGATGTATGTGTAAATTTCACCGTCCATAAGCGAGTCAACTCAAAAGCACCTAAGTTAAAACGCAAACAAATAACAGCAGGGATATTTATCATGTTTCGATTTCCATTTATGGATGAAATGCCCACTGATAAGTATATGCATATTGTCTTCGTGCATTTTTCTACAGGATACGTTTCTAGATTTGATCAATAGTCGTCGAAGTCTAAGCTAAAAATAAACCAAACTGACATACTTTTACTTTCGTTCAGAGTTCTTATATATAATCACTTTGAACCCTTTGCTCTCGTGGTATTGCATCCAACGTAACACAGTGACCCATTTTCCCATAGTTATCTAATATAATAATACAAAATAAGTCGTCACATAAAAATAATAAATATATGATGTCTTCCCAAAATTACCATGCATGAATACAACAGATGACAACCAGGCCATAAGGTCAATGGCAGAATCTACGTCATCACGCAAAGTGCGCGCGGAAACTGCCGAATTGTTCCGGACTTTCACGAAGACAAATTTGATTATTAAAATCATCTTTTTCTCCTCTAACTAATATTTTTTGTGGTTGGCAGCTATTCCTAAGTTTTTTTATTAGTATATTGTATATTTATATAAATGGGGTATATTAACTTGGCAGAAGATCTTTAACTCCGCTGTTACTGGTCCTATCTGGCCGCTTTTCAAACTGTAAAGATTGGTAAAGATCTAATGAAAATAGAAGGTGCTATCCTCTTAACGAGGCAAAATATAGCATTTTTAACTAACTCAAGGCTGTTTCTTGTTCAATCTTGGTGATTTTCGAACTTTTCCAAGCTTTCATTGATATTAACAATCTGTAAAAGTTTGGTAAAGATCGGATGAAAAATGAAACCTTTATTGTCTTAACGAGGTAAAAGTTAACGTACAGACGACGGATGACGGACAACTCGCCATCCCATAAGGATGATCTCATAAGAAACTGTTTCTGTTAAAAAGAGGCTCTACCTATATATTTTTGTCCATCAATTGATATAAACTTTACTTAATCATACAGAGGACTATGATAAAGGTAAATGGCAATAAGTTTACCCCTTGTAATATGCGTTTTGCTGGGAATAACACAGGATTGAAAAGATTGGATTTTTGAAATTGTATTCGTAATTGTATTAGACAAGCCGATGATGGAGATTTTCCGATCTTATTCATTTACAATCGGAACTGCCTCTTGCGTCGGATTGGCGAACCGATCGATTCCTTTACTATCGGAATTGCACCGAATAGTTTGTTTTCGTTCAACTGAATCGTATTGCGCATGTCCGAGAAAATCGTAAAAACACCTAGTTTTCCGGCAGGAATAAACGGCAGGGCAGCATTTTATTGTTTTGATCATAATTAATAACTTACAGAACAAGAATACGGACCATGTTTCTTCTTATAATACTCATAAAATAGCTTTGTATACATATAAATGCAGTAATATTGAGTATTTAATATTTTACATTAAAATCGGGCAGATATACATGTAGGTAGTGCCTCTTTAATGTTAACCTCTCGTTTTCTTATAAAACAAATATTTACAGAATGATTCAAATATAAAGAATACTTTTATCTACATAAGAAAGCAAGGAAAAAACATTAAGTGAAATTTACTTATTTGTATTCCTTAAGTATTCAGTAAAACATGGACAAATATTATTTTTTCCGGAAAAGTAAATGTTACTTCCTGGTTGTTCGACAAGCATAAGATATGCTTATTATGTTTTCTTGATCTATGCTATGGCACTGGTATACTGGTATTACATTAGTAACATATGATTCCTTATGTTTCCTTGGTCTATGCTATGGCACAGGTCCAACACATACAAACTATAGTCTCATGTTGGTGGCAGAAGTGGCAAAAAGAGTTTTCTGCTTTTTTATTTTATGCAGATAATGCTGTGTTGAAAAAAGCCAATGGTAAATTCTTGTTTGAAACCAAAGAAGTATTGTGCTAGAAGTAATCTTGATAGGGGATAAATATCTTTCCATGTTTCTGCTTCAAAATCATAAATATGTTTCTTAATAACACTGTATTTCAATTAGTATTTTATTTTGATATTACTCTTATTTTAGACATACCTGAAAGACGTCATATGACCGTTTATGCCTTATTTTCTGTCAACCTCCATCCATGTTCTTCTCTATCTCATTGTTGGCTCTGCAATAACATGTGTATCAATATACATTAATACTGATCTCATTAAAAAATAAATAGGCCGAATAGGGCCTGTAGATGCTCTACTGGCTAAAGCTAAAGTTTGTGTTTAAAGGGAGTACATCAGGCTTTTCAAAGGGGTCTAGGGGTCCGACTTAAAATTGACAAATAGTGATATTTTCTATTTTAAAGCGCCTAAACATAATGAATGATGCTAAAAATGACCCCTTAGTTACAAGGAAATTCATTCTGTACAGTAATACGTGCTATCCTAGGTGACGCACCAGGGTTAATTTCAGCATTTTATGCCCGATTCCGTCCTAGCTTTATGGTGTATTCAAAGTTTAAACCTTAGCAATATGGTTCGAACATCATATTTTGAAGGATATAAGTGTTTTATCATGAATTGGAACATTTTTATAATTTAAGATATTTCTAGAAAAATCCTGATGTACCCCCTTTAAGAGGCCATAACTCCGTTAAAAATCATTCAACGGCGATGATATGCACAACTAGATCTGGTACTGATTATCCCTAGAAATTTTAGAGGTTGTAGTAGAAAAAGAGACAACTTTGCTCTTGATGCGCTTAGAATGATATGACCATTGTTATGATTATTGGATCAAATCTACTCCGCCAAATCATTCAACTGGAACACAGTGACGATATGTACAACTGGGCTTGGTACCGATAATCCCTGCAGTGTCGCTGACATCCGGGCAAATGAAGGTCCTATCATCTTCGGGAGGAAAACTACAGCATCTTTAAACTAATTCAAGTGCCATTAACTCTGGTTTTACTTATCAGATGCGAGTGGTTTTCAAACTTGTCCAAGATTTCATTGATAGTAACAATCTGGTAAAGTTTGGTGAAGATCAGATGAAAAATGAAGGCCCTATTGTCTTTACGAGGCAAAATATAGTATGTTCAACTAAATCAAGGGCCGTAACTATAGTGCAAATGGTTCAATCTGGATGGTTTTCAAACTCGTCTGACATTCATTGATTTCAACAATTGTGTAAAGTTTGAAAAAGATTGAATGAGTAATGAAGGCCCTGTCATGTTAACGAGACCAAAATATAGCATATTTCAGAAAATCAAGGGTTATAACTCAGGTGCAAATGGTCCGATCTGGCTGCTTTTCAAACTCGTCCGAGCTTGAAGGGCCTATCACGTTAACGAGGCAAAATATAGCAATTTAACTAAATCAAAGCCATAACTCCGATATTACTGGTCCAAACTGACTGGTTTTCTAACGCAATCCAGCTTTCATTTATATCAACAATCTGGTCGAATCTGAAAAAGATCTTATGAAAACTGAAGGGCGTATCACGTTAATGAGGCAAAATATAGCAATTTTAACTAAATTAAGGCATAACTCTGGTATTACTGGTCCAAACTGGCTGGTTTTCAAACTTTTGCGAGCTTTCATTGATATCAACAATCTGGTAAAGTTTGAAAAAGATTGGATGAACAATGAAAGCCCTATCATGTTAACGAGGCGAAAGTTAATGGACGGATGACGGAAAACTCACAATCCCATATGCTCTAATGGCCTTCAGACAGTAGACCTATAAACAATTCAAAATCAAAAATTAATAATTATTTTCAACTAAAACAAGACATTCTAACGAATGCAATCACAATGATCTGGTCTAAGGGTCCTTGACAATTACTATTTTTTCAACGTTTAGTAACAGCAACCTGTAAAATTTCTCATTTCATACTCTTTTGACATTAAGTAAAGTGACCTCAAATGCTATTCCACAATTCCTTTCTATATATAAAAGCCACTACACAGATGTCATGTTCACAATATCTCATTCCTAACTGATGTTACTGCCCGGAATCCATGAGTTTGAAGCCGCCCACAAAACATTATTTACCAATCTAATGACCAAAGTTTTGTGATTAAAACTTGTCTACCTACCCAAAGTGTGTTAACCTGCTACAGAAAACAAAATATGTACGTTACCTGTGGACAGTATTGCCAGTTACTTCTTGTAGGTACACGGTTCTCATTGATGATTCTTGCAGTACATCTTGTAGGTAGGTACCCAGTGCTCACTGATGCCTCTTGCAGCACTTTTTTAGGTACCCGGTGGACACTGTCACCGGTTGAAGGTACCCAGTGCTCAACGATGCCTCTTGTAGTACTTTCTGTAGGTACCCGGTGGACACTGTCGCCAGCTGAAGATACCCAGTGCTCACTGATGCCTCCTATAGTACCTCACCATTGCCTGTTGTAGTTGGTTGGTAATAGGTGGACACTGTTGCTATTGTAGGTACTCGGTGCTTATTGTTGCCTGTTGTCGTTGTAAAGATGGCCACAGAAATTTCAAAATACAATTCTGATAATTTCAACCCTACATAAAGTTACCTTGGTAAAAATATGAAATACGGCCTCCTTCCTCCCCTATAGCCGTACCTTCACCACCAAACACCACTATGTGAAGCACTACTGATGTATATATATTTTCCTCAGTGGACACTGTTGCCAGTTCTAGGGGTTATAGTACCTGGTGCACACTGATTACAGGTACTCGCTGCTTATTGTTGCCTGTTGTAGTTGAAAAGATGGCCACAGAAATCTCAAAATACAATTCTGATAATTACAACACTTCATAAAGATACCTTGATAAAAGTAAGTATACGGCCTCCATCCTCCCCTTACAGCCGTGCCTTCACCACCAAACACCACTATGTGAAGTACTAGTGATGTATATATATTTTCCTCAGCGGACCCTGTTGCCAGATGTAGGGGTTCTAGTACCGGGTGCACACTGTTGCCAGCTGCAGGTACTCGGTGATAACTGTTGCTTGTTGCAGTTGTAAAGATGGCCACAGAAATCTAAAAATAGAATTCTGATAATTCCGACCCTATATAAAGTTACTGTGATAAAAGTAAGAAGATATATGGCCTCCATCCTCCCCTTATAGCCATACGTTCACCACCAAACACCATTATGTGGAATACTACCGATGTATATATTTGCCTCAGTGGACACTTTTGCCAGCTGTTTTACTCTCTTCTGTGACACCCTGACATCAGTAGTACTCCAAATTAACAGCGTATATCTTCTCTCTTCCGTGTCACCCTGAAGTCAGTAGTACTCCACATTGTGTGTATGTTCTCCCTTCTGAGTCACCGAGACATCAGTTGTACTCAAAATAGTGTGTATCTGCTCCCTTCTGAGACACAGTGACATCAGCTGTACTCAAAAAAGTGTGTATCTGCTCACTTCTGAGTCACCGTGACATCAGTTGTACTCAAAATAGTGTGTTTGCTCCCTTCTGAGTCACCGTGACAAAAGTTGTACTCAAAATATTGTGTATCTGCTCCCTTCTGTGTCACCATGACATCATTAGTACTCCATAGTGTGTATCTGCTTCCTTCAGTGTCACCGAGAAATCCGTTGTACTCAAAATAGTGTGTATATGCTCCCTTCTGAGTCACCGTGACATCAGTTGTACTCAAGATAGTGTGTATCTGCTCCCTTCTGTGTCACCGAGACATCAGTTGTACTCAAAATAGTGTGTATCTGCTCCCTTCTGTGTCACCTTGACATCAGTAGCACCCCACAGTGCATATCTTCTCAATTCTGTGTCACCGTGACATCAGTAGAACTTCATACAGTGTGTATGTTCTCCCTTCTGTTTCAACCCGATATCAGTAGTACTACACATGGTGTGTATCTTCTACTTTCTGTGTCACACCGACATCAGCAGTACTCCTCAAGGTGTATATCTTCTCCCTTCTGTGTCACCCTGGCATCAGTAGTACTCCACAAGGTGTATATCTTCTCCCTTCTGTGTCACCCTGACATCAGTAGTACTCCACAAGCTGTATATCTTCTCCTTTCTGTGTCACCCTGACATCAGTAGTACTAAACAAAGTGTATATCTGCTCCCTTCTGTGTCACCCTGACATCAGAAGTACTCCACAAGGTGTATATCTTCTCCCTTCTGTGTCACCCTGACATCAGTAGTACTCCATAAGGAGTATATAATCTCCCTTCTGTGTCACCCTGACATCAGCAGTACTCCACAAGGTGTATTCTCCCTTCTGTGTCACCCTGACATCGGTAGTACTCCACAAGGTGTATATCTTCTCCCTTCTGTGTCACCCTGACATCAGTAGTACTAAACAAAGTGTATATCTTCTCCCTACTGTGTCACCCTGACATCAGCAGTACACCACAAAGTGTATATCTTCTCCCTTCTGTGTCACCCTGACATCAGTAGTATGCCACATAATGCATATCTTCTTTTTGTTTCACACCGACATCAGCAGTACTCCAAAAGGTATATATCTTCTCCCTTCTGTGTCACCCTGACATCAGCAGTACTCCACAAGGTGTATATCTTCTCCCTTCTGTGTCACCCTGACATCAGTAGTACTCCACAAGGTGTATATATTCTCCCTTCTGTGTCACCCTGACATCAGCAGTACTCCACAAGGTGTATATCTTCTCCCTTCTGTGTCACTCTGACATCAGCAGTACTCCACAAGGTGTATATCTTCTCCCTTCTGTGTCATCCTGACATCAGTAGTACTAAACAAAGTGTATATCTTTTCCTGTCTGTGTCACCCCGACATCAGTAGTACTCCACATAGAGTATATAATCTGCCTTCTGTTTCACTCTGACATCAGAAGTACTCCACATAGTGTTTATCTTCTCCCTTCTGTGTCACCCCGACATCAATCGATAGTATTCTACATAGTGTATATCTTCTCCCTTCTGTGTCACCCCAACATCAGTAGTACTCCAAGTAGTACTCCACATAAAGTATATCTTCTCTCTTCCGTGTCACCCCAACATCAGTAGTACTCCACAGTGTGTTTCTTCTCCATTCTATGTCAACCCATCATCAGTAGCACTCCACATAGTATATATCTTCAACATTCTATATCACCTGGACATCAGTAGTACTCCACAAAGCATATCTTCTCCCTTCTGTGTCAACCCAACATCAGTAGTACTCTACATAATGTATATCTTCTCCCTAGGTATACCTGGTGCACTCTGTTGCCAGTTGTAGTCATTGTCAGGAAGGCCACAGGAATCACAAAATAAAATGTTGATATTTCCCTGACCCTGCATACAGTTACCTTGATAAAAGCAAGATAATATACGTCCTCCCTTAGCCCCTTATAGCCATACTTATATCACCACCAAATACCACCTATAACAGTTTTTCTTCCGTGGATACCATTGCCAGTTCTAGGGATTGTAGTACCTGATGCGCACTGTAGGCAGTTGTAATTGTAGGTACCCGTTGCTCTCCGTTGCTTGTTGTAGGCACCCGATGGACACTGATCGAAACTGATGATTCTTGAAGTACTTTTTGTAGGAAACTGGTGGACACTGTTGATTTTTGTAGTACTTCTTACGGGTACCTGGTGTTCATTGTTGATTATTGCAGTACATCTTGTAGTACTTCTTACCGGTACCCGGTGCTCATTGTTGATTCTTGCAGTACATCTTGTAGGTACCCGGTGCTCACTGATGATTCTTGTAGTACTTTGTGTAGGTACTCGGTGCTCATTGTTGATCCTTGCAGTACATCTTGTAGTACTTCTTACCCGTACCTGGTGCTCATTGTTGATTCTTGCAGTACATCTTGTAGGTACCCGGTGCTCACTGATGATTCTTGTAGTACTTTGTGTAGGTACTCGGTGCTCATTGTTGATCCTTGCAGTACATCTTGTAGTACTTCTTACCGGTACCTGGTGCTCATTGTTGATTCTTGCAGTACATCTTGTAGGTACCCGGTGCCCATTGATGATTCTTGTAGTACTTCTTGTAGGTAGGTACCCAGTGCTCACTGATCATTCTTGTAGTACTTCTTGTAGGTACCCGGTGCTCATTGTTGATCCTTGCAGTACATCTTGTAGGTAGGTACCCAGTGCTCACTGATCATTCTTGTATTACTTCTTGTAGGTACCCGGTGCTCATTGATAATTCTTGCAGTACATCTTGTAGGTACCAGGTGCTCATTGATAATTCGTTTAGTATATCTTGTAGGTACAAGGTTCTCATTGATGATTCTTGCAGTACATCTTTTAGGTAGGTACCCAGTTCTCACTGATGATTGTTGTAGTACTTCTTGTAGGTACCCAGTGCTCATTGATGATTCTTGCAGTACTTATTGTAGGTACCCATTGCTCACTGATCATTATTGTAGTACTTCTTGTAGGTACACGGTGCTCACTCATGATTCTTGTAGTACTTCTTCTTGTGGGTAGGTACACGGTGATCATTGATGATTCTTCAGTACTTCTTGTAGGTACCCAGTGAACACTGATGATTCTTTAGAACTTCTTGTAGGTAGGTACACGGTGCTCATTGATGATTCTTGTAGTACTTCTTGTAGGTACCAAGTGAACACTGATGATTCTTGTAGTACTTCTTACCAGTACCCGATGCTCATTGATGGTTCTATTAGTACCTCTTTTAGGGGTGACAAAGAAGGGAGAAATATACACTGTGGAGTACTACTGATGTTGCGGTGACACAGAAGGGAGGAGATACACACTATGTGGAGTACTACTGATGTCGAGATGATGAAGAAAAGAGAAGATATGCACTATGTGTAGTACTCCACATAGTGTAAATCATCTCCCTTCTGTGTCACCAAGACATCAGTAGTACTCACATAGTGGGCATCATCTCCCTTCTGTGTCACCAAGACATCAGTAGTACTCACATAGTGGGCATCCTCTCCCTTCTGCATCATCCCAACATAAGTAATATTCCACAGAATGTATCTTCCCTCTTCTGTGTCACAGAGACATCAGTAGTACTCCACATAGTGGGCATCTTCTCTCTTCTGTGTCACCCTAACATCAGCAGTACTAAAAATAGTGTATATCTTCTCTTTTCTTTGTCACCCTGACATCAGTAGTACTCAACTTAGTGTATTGCTTCTCTTTTCTGTGTTAACCCGACATCAGTAGTACTCCAAATAGTGTAAATATTCTCTCTTCTGTGTCAGCGAGACATCAGCAGCACTCCACACAGTGTATATCTTCTCCCTTCTGTGTCTCCCTGACATTAGTAGTACTTCACATAGTGTATAATTATCTTCTACATTCTGTGTCTCCCTGACATCAGTAGTATTTCACAGAGTGTATATCTTCTCCTTTCTGCATCACCGAGACATCAGCAGTATTTCACATAGCGTGTATCTTCTCCATTCCGTGTCACCCTGATATCAATAGTACTTCACGTAGACCATATCTGTCATCGTCAACATCAGTAGAACTCCACATAGTGTGTATCTTCTCCCGTCTGTGTCAACCCAACATCAGTAGTACTCTACATTGTGTATATCGTCTCCCTAGGTATCCAGTGCACTGTTGTCAGTTGTAATCATTGTCAGGAAGGCCACAGGAATCTCAAAATAAAATTCTATATTTCCCTGACCCTGCATACAGTTACCTTGATAAAAGCAGGATAATATATGTCCATCATCCCCTTATAGCCATACCATCACCACCAAATACCACATATAAACAGTTTTTACTCCATGGACACCATTGCCAGTTCTAGGGGTTGTAGTACCTGGTGCACATTGTAGCCAATTGTAGGTACCCAGTGTAAACTGTTGGCAATTGTAATTGTTGTAGGTACCCAGTGGACACTGTTGCTTGTTGTACATGTAGGTACCAGGTTCTCACCGTTGACTGTTGTAGTTATTGTAGGTACCGGTTGCTCACTGTTGGTACCCGATGGACACTGATTGAAACTGATGATTCTTGAAGTACTTCTTGTAGGTACCGGGTGGACACTGTTGATTCTTGTAGTACTTCTTACCGGTACCCAGTGCTCACTGATCATTCGTATAGTACGTTTTGTAGGTACCGGGTGCTCACTGATGATTCTTGTAGTATTTCTTGTAGGGACCCGTGCTCATTGATGATTCTTGTAGTACTTCTTGAAGGTACCCAGTGGACACCAACATTCTTGTAGTACTTCTTACAGGTACCCGGCCCCGCGGTGCTCATTGATGATTCTCGTAGTACTTCTTGTAGGTAGGTGCCAGCTCACTGATTATTCTTTTAGTACTTCTTGTAGGTACCTGGTGCTCATTGATAATTCTTGCAGTACATGTTGTAGGTACCCAGTGCTCTCTGATGATTCTTTTAGTATTTCTTGTAGGTACACGGTGCTCATTGATGATTCTTGTAGTACTTCTTGTAGGTACCCAGTGCTCTCTGATGATTCTTGTAGTACTTCTTGTAGGTACCCGGTGCTCATTGATAATTCTTGCAGTACATCTTGTAGGTACCAGGTGCTCATTGATAATTCTTGCAGTACATCTTGTAGGTACCAGGTGCTCATTGATAATTCTTGCAGTACATCTTGTAGGTACCAGGTGCTCATTGATAATTCTTGCAGTACATCTTGTAGGTACCCGGTGCTCATTGATAATTCTTGCAGTACATCTTGTAGGTACCCGGTGCTCATTGATAATTCTTGCAGTACATCTTGTAGGTACACGGTGCTCATTGATAATTCTTGCAGTACATCTTGTAGGTACCCGGTGCTCCTTGATAATTCTTGCAGTACATCTTGTAGGTACCCGGTGCTCATTGACAATTCTTGCAGTACATCTTGTAGGTACACTGTGCTCATTGATAATTCTTTTAGTATTTCTTGTATGTACACGGTGCTCACTTATGATTCTCGTATACTTCTTGTAGGTACCCAGTGCTCTCTGATGATTCTTGTAGAACTTTTTGTAGGTACCTGGTGCTCATTGATAATTATTATAGTACTTCTTGTAGGTACCAGGTACTGCGCAGTGTAAATCTTTTCCATTTTGTATCACCGGCATATCAGTTGTACTCCACATAGCATGTATCTTCTCGCTTCTTTTTCACCTTGACAATAACAGTTTTCCACATAGCGTGCATCTTCTCCATTCCGTGTAACCCCGATATCAGTAGTACTCCATGTAGACTATATCTTTAGCACGCTGTGTCATCCTCAACATCAGTAGTACTCCACATACTGTGTTTCTTCTCCCTTCTGCATCACCCCAACATCAGTAGTACTCCACAGTGTGCTCTAGCCTGTGTCACCCCAACATCAGTAGTACTTCACATAGTGTGCCTTCTCACATCTGTGTCATGCCAACATCAGTAGTATGCCGAATAGAGTGTATCTTCTCCCTTCTTTGTCACCCAAACATCAGTAGTGCTCCAAATTGTGTGTATCTTCTTCATTCTGCATCCCCCTGACCCCAGTAGTACTTCTTCTGTGTCACCTCAACATCAGTAGTACTCCACACAATGTGTGTATCTTTTTCCTTCTGTGTCATGCCAACATCAATTAGTACTTCACAGTGTGCATCTTTTCCCTTGCATTTCACCCCAACATCAGTATTACTACAAATTGCGTTAATCTTCCACTATGTGTGTCACCCAGATATCAGCAGTACTTCAAATAATGTGTATATTCTCAATTCTGTGTCACCCTGACATCAGTAGTACTCCACATAGTGTGCATCGTCTCCCTTCTGAAGCACCTCGACATCAGAAGTACTCCAAATAGTGTGTATCTCCAACCTTCTGTATCACCAACATCAGCAATATATCAGAGTGTGAATCGTCTCCCTTCTGTGTCATCCCGACATCAGTAGTACTCCACAAAGCGCGTATTTTCTCCATTCTGTGTTAACCAACTATCAGTAGTACTTCATATTGAGTATATCTTCTCCCATCTGTGTCACCCAGACATCAGCAGGATTGTGTATTTCCAACCTTCTGTGTCACCCCGACATCAGCAATACACCAGAGTGTGTATCTTCTCCCTTGTGTCACTCCGCCATTAGTAGTACTCCACATAATGTACTCAAGCTGTAGTTGTTGTAGATACCCGATGAACACGGTCAAGTTGTAGTCATTGTATGTTTATTCTAGACACTGTGGGCAGTTGTTGTTGTAGGTACCCGATAGACACTGATGACAGTTGTATTTGTTGTAGGAACCCAATGGACACAGTCGCCAGTTGTCCTCATTGCCTGTTGTAATTTTCTTAATTGTACCCGGTGGACATTTCTGTCAGTTATAGATGTTGTAGGTACCGGGTGGACATGTCTGCCTGTTGTAGGTACCCAGTGGACACTGATGCTAGTTATAGGTACCCAGTGCTCATTGTTGCCTGTAGTTATTGTAGGTACCACATTGACACCAGTTACAGGTACCAAGTGGACACTGTTGGCAGCTGTAGTTGTTGTAGATACCCGATGCTCATGCCTGTTGTAGTTGTTATAGGTACCCGGTGGAAACAGTCGACAGTTTTAGGTACTGGTACTCCCTGTTGCCTGTTGTAGTTGTTGTACCCAGTTGATACTGATTCCACTTAGAGCCTGTTGTAGTTGCTGTAGATACCCGATGCTCACTGTTGATTGTTGAAGTAGGTATCCGGTGGACATTGTTGCTAGATGTATGCACCAAGTCGACACTGTTGCCATTTGTAGTTGTAAGTAACCGGTGGACACTGTTGCCAGTTGCAGGAACCCTGTCCTTATTGTTGCCTGTAGTAGTTGTTGCAGGTACCCGGTAATCACTGTTGCCTATTGTAGTTGTTTTAGGTACACTGTGCACAATGTTGACAGTTGTAGGTAACCAGTGCTCACTGTTGCCTGTTGTTGTTATATGTTACCACCGGACACTTCTGCAGTTGTAGTTGTTGTTGGAAATGGTTGACACTTCTGCTAGTTGTTGTTGTAGGTACCCTGTGCTCACTGTTGCCTGCTGTTGTTGCTGCAGATACCCGGTTCTCACTGTTCCCTGTTGTAAAAGGTATCCGGTGGAGACTGTTGCCAGTTGTAAGTAACTGGTGTTCACTGTTGCCAGTTGTAGTTGTTACATATACCTGGTGGACACTGTTGTCAGTTGTAGTTATTGTACCCAGGGCTCACTGTTGTTTAGGTACCCGGTTCTCACTGTTGCCTGTAATAGTTTAATGTACCCTGTGGACACTGTTGTCAGTTGTAGTAATTGTAAGTAACCAGTACTCACTGTTGTCAGTTGTAGTCACTGTAGGTACCCAGAGCTCACTGTTGCCTGTTGTAGTTGTTGTGTAGGTCCCCTGTATACGAGTTGTACATACCCAGTGTTTACTGTTGCCTGTTTTAGTTGTTTTAGATGCCAGGTTTACACAGATACGAGTTGTTCAAACCCTGTGCTCAATGTTGCCTGTTGTAATTACTGTAGGTATCTTGTGGACACTGTTGCCAGTTATAATACTTGTAGGTATCCAGTGCTCACTGTTTACTGTGTTACAGTTGTTCTAGGTACACGGTACTCACTTTTGTCTGTTGCAGATGTAGATAACCGATGAATTGTCAATTGGAGTTGTAGGTTCCGGGTGGACACTTTTGTCAGTTGTAGTTACCCGCTTGACACCTCTGCCAGTTGTAGTTGTGTTAGGTACCCGGTGATCACTGTTGCTTGTTGAAGTTGTTGTACGGAACCGGCGATCACTAATGCCTATTGTAGGTACCTGATGCTCACTGTTTCTAGTTAACAGTTGTAGGTTCCCAGTGGACTCTGTTCCCATGTGTTGTTGTAGGTACGCCATGGACACTGTGGCCTGCTGAAGTTGTTGTAGGTACCCTGTGCTCACTGTTGCCTGTTGTAGATGTTGTAGGTACCCGTTGGACACTTTATCCACTTGTAGGTTCCCAGGGCTTACTGTTGCAATGACCATTGGACCATTGCTAGGTATAGTTGTTGTAGGTTTATGATGAACACTGTTGCCTGTTGTATGTTCCCGATGACTGTTTCATGTTTCAGTTGTTGTAGGTATGCGTTGCTCACGGCTGCCTCATCTAGTTGCTGTAGGTAGCTGGTGCTCAGTTGCCAGATGCAGGTGTTCTGTGTTCACTTTTGCTTCTGGTAGTTATTGTAGGTACCTGGTGATCACTGGTGCCTGTTGCAGGTACCCTGTGTTCACTATTGCTTCTTGTTATTGTAGGTACCTGGTGCTCATTGTTGCCTGATTAGGTACCCGGTGTTCACAATTGCTTCTTGTAGTTATTGTAGGTATCTGGTGCTCACTGTTGCCTGTTGTAGGTACCATGTGTTCACTATTGCTTCTTGTAGTTATTGTAGCTAGTTGTTGTTGTAGGTACACGGTGCTCACTGTTACCTCTTGTAGTTATAGTAGCTACATGGTGCTCACTGTTGTCTCTTGTAGTTGTAGTAGCTACATGGTGCTCACTGTTGCCTCTTGTAATTGTAGGTATGTGGTGCTCATTGTTACCTCTTGTAGTTGCTGTAGGTACACATTGATAATGTTGCCATTTGTAGTGTAGGTACACAGTGCTTACTATTGCCTCTTGTAGTGCTGTTGTAGGTACACGGTGCTCACTGTTGCCTCTTGTTGTTGTTGTATGCTCATTGTTGCCTATTATAGTTGCTGTAGGTACCCGGTGGACACTGTTGTCAGTTGTAGTCACTGAAGGTACCCATTGGACAATGTTACCAGTTGTATGTACCCAGTGGACACTGATGTCAGTTGAAGTTGTTGTATGTATCCAGTGCTCACTGTTGCCAGTTGTAGTTGTTTCAAGTACACGGTGGACATTGTTGTGAATTGTAGGTACCCGGTGGTGTAGGTTCTCGTAGGACATCCCTTGTAGTTGTTGTAGGTACAACATAGATCAGTCATATGTTGTAGTTGTTGTAGGTACCCGGTGGACATTCATGCCAGCAGTAGATGTTGCAAGTACCTGGTAGACACTTCTGCCTGTTGTAGTTGTTGTAGGTACCCGCTGGACACTCTTGCTGCCTGCTGTAGTTTTTTTAAGGTACCCCATTGTTCACTGTTGCCTGTTGAAGTTGTTGCAGGAACCCGGTGACTGCTTCTGTCATTTGTAGTTGTTGCAGGTACCCGGTGGACACAACTCTGCCTGGTTATTTGTAGGTACCCGGTTTAAAGTTGTATGTTGCAGTTGTTGTAGGTACCCAGTGGAGACATCTGCCTGGTTTAGTTGTTGGTAACTGGTGAAAAGCCGTATGTTGTAGTTGTTGTAGATACCCGGTGGACACATCTGGTTGGTTTAGTTGAAGGTACACGGTAGAAAGTTGTATGTTACAGTTGTTGTAGATACCCAGTGGACACATTTGCCTGATTTAGTTGTAGGTACATGGTGAAAAGTCGTATGTTGCAGTTGTTGTAGATACCCAGTGGACACATTTGCCTGATTTAGTTGTAGGTACCCGGTGAAAAGTCATACGTTGCAGTTGTTGTAGGTACCCAGTGGAAACATCTGCCTGGTTTAGTTCTAGGTACCCGGTGAAAAGTTATATGCTGCAGTTGTTGTAGGTACCCAGTGGAAACATCTGCCTGGTTTAGTTGTTGTAGGTACCTGGTGAAAAGTCGTAAGTTGCAGTTGTTGTAAGTACCCAGTGGACAATCCTGCCAGTTGTAGTTGTTGCAAGTACCGGGTATACACTCCTGCCAGTTATAGCTTTTGTAGCTACCCGCTGGACACTGTTCCTGTTGTAGTTGCTTTAGGTACCCAGCGTTCACTGTTGCCTGTTGTAGTTGTTGCAGGAACCCGGTGGATGCTTCTGTCATTTGTAGTTGTTGTATTATAGACTGGAATGAAGTAATGTCGGAATAAATTCCTAGCAATGTTAAAATGCTAGACATACCCGGTATTAATATGTGTGACCTTTGTTTTCTACCCGTCCGACTTCAATTGAACATTATACACCATATTTAAGAGATTTTAACAATCAGTCCTTGTAATGGTTAATATCCTTCAATTTCTAAATATGCACATATTATAAATTATTTTAAATTAATTCAGCAATAAAATGTAACACCAATATAATCTACTAGTGTGTTTTCATTGAAAGCCAGTATAACTTGTGTAAACAAAGGTGGCTGCTGGTGGCGACGTTTGACGTCAAATAAAACAAGAAGTATTGTATGCAATACAATGTCCCATACCGGTCAGTGTGAAAAAAGTTGTTTTTTTGTAGGATAATTAATTTTCTCCTTAGATAAAGTGACACATGAACATGTAAATGCATAATGTTACGTAACAGCATTGTAATGTGTTACTGCATTAGGTAGCTTGTTAAATTTAGAAGCGTATAATGCCTAATTAACTATCTGAAAGCTACCTACCCATAAAGTTTCATTCCAACATCTCATTCATAACTGAAGTGACCTTGACCTTAACCCCAGTGACCCCAAATGCAATCCTAAGCTTCTTTTTCATATAAGCTACCTACCCATAAAGTTTCCAATATCTCATTCCTAACTGAAGTTACTGAGCGGCAACCATTTTTCTATTTTTATTAGCCTTCACCTTGACCACAGTGAAACCAAATGCAATCCTAAGCTTCTTTTTCATATAAGCTACCTACCCATAAAGTTTCCAATATCTCATTCCTAACTGAAGTTACTAAGAGACAACCACTTTTCTATTTTTATTAGCAGTGACCTTCACCTTCGCAATCCGAATCTTCCAAATCATGTAAGCTAGCTACCCATAAAGTTTCATTCCAATATCTCATTCCTAACTGAAGTTACTGAGCAAAAACCATTTTTCTATTTTTTACTAACAGTGACCTTGACCCCAGTGACCCCAAATGCAATACCAAGCTTCCTTTTCATGTAAATGCAATCCCAATCTACCATTTCATGTAAGCTAGCTACCCATAAAGTTTCATTCCAATATCTCATTCCTAACTGAAGTTAATGAGCAGAAACCGTTTTCCTATTTTTAGTAACAGTGACCTTGACCCCAAATGCAATCTATGGTATGGCACTGGTATACTGGTATTAAACTGGTTAGGTATGTTTCCTATGTTTTCTGGGTGTATCCTATATAATGGTATAATGGTATTACACTGTTATGCATGCTCCCTACTAGTATTAGACCTTTTACGTATACTAACTACGTTTTCCGGGTTTATGCTATGGCATTGGCAAAGAACTAGTTATGTATGCTTCCTATGCTTTCTGGGTCTATGATATGTTACTGGCACACTGGTATTACACTAGTTACATATGCGTCCTATGTTTCTAGGTATATGCTGTTACTGGGCCGTGGCACACTGGTATTACACTAGTTACATATGCATCCTATGTTTTCTGGGTCTATGCTATGCCAATGGTATACTGGAATTACACTAGTTATATATGCTTCCAATGTTTTCTGATTCTATACTATGCACTGGCATACTGGTATTATTCTAGTTATGTATCCGTTCTGTTTTCTGTGTATATACTATGGCACTGGTATATTGTTAATATTATTAAATGTTTTTGGGTCTATGTTATGTACTAATAAACAGTTAATACACTAGTTATATATGCATCCTATGTTTTCTAGATCGATACTAAGTTGAACTGGCATACTGGTATTACACTAGTTACATATGCTTGATATGTTAACTGGGCCTATGCTATATTCCTGGTATACTGGTATTACACTACTTATGTATGTTTTCTGGGTCTATGCTATGGCACTGGTATACTATTTACGTCTGCTACCTGTTTTCTAGGTTTATATGCTACAGGGCCTTCCCCAGGAATTTTTTAAGGAGTAGGGGCAAAAGTGCGGACGACTAAATGGGGGAAGGGCGCGGGAAGGGGGTGTCCCCTTTTTTTTTTGACCGATGAAAATAAGACATTTGGCATATATCTGGCATCATATGAAATGAAATAAAAATGCACTAAAAGTTTCATTTTAATGTGATATTATTTATTTATTTCACCAATTTATCAATAAAACAAGAGGCCCAAGAGGGCCTGTAGGCGCTCTACTGGCTAACACGGCTCTTATAACATCAATGAAGCGACTGACTGCCATTTAAGTTTTTTTGAAAAACCGAGCAAAAAAAAAGCATTTTAATTTTATCATGGGGACTAAAGAATCTGGTAAAGTTTGGTAAAGATCGGATGAAAAATGAAGGCCCTACCGTATATATGAGGCAAAATATGGCATGTTTAACTAAATCAAGAGCCATAACTCCTCTGTTACTGGTCCGACTAGTCCAACATAGAGCTTAAAAAAAAAAAAAAAAAAAAAAAAAATTAGAGAATAATAATAATCAAAAAGACATTTTTAAAAAAAAATAATCAATTAAAAAAAAATATATATTTAAAAAAATAAATAATTAAATCAATAAAACAAAAATTTCAATCAATTTAAAATAAGAAATTAAAAAACAAATTTAAAAAAAAAAAAAATTAAAGAAAAAAATAAATAAATCAATAAATATTAAAAATAAATAAATAAAAAAAATGAATGAAAAAAATTAAAAAAAATAAATAAAAAAAAATAATAATTAAAAGATAAAAAAAAAAAAAAAAAAAGCAAAAAAAAATTAAAAAAAATAAATAAAAAATAAAAAAATAAGAAAATTTAAATATAAATAAAAATAATAACGTAAAAAAGAAAGTCATAAAATCTGCTAAAGTTTGGCAAAGATCAGATGCAAAATGAAGGCCCTATCGTATGATTAGGCAAATTATAGCATTTTTAACAAAATCAAGGGCCATAACTCCGCTGTTTATGGTTCGATCTGGCTGGTTTTCAAACTTGACCAAGCTTACATAGACATTAACAATCTGATAAAGTTTGGTAAAGATCGGATGAAAAATGAAGGCCCTATCGTCTTACCGAGGCAAAATATATCATTTTGAACTAAATCAAGGGCCATAACTCCGCTGTTTCTGGTCCGATATGAATGTTTTTCGAACTTGATCGAGCTTTCATTGTTATTAACAATCTGATAAAGTTTGCTAAAGATCGGATGAACAATGAAGCCCCTATCATCTTAACGAGGCAAAATATAGCATTTTTAACTAAATCAAGGGCCTTAACTCCGCTGTTACTGGTACAATATGGCTGGTTTTCGAACATGTTCGAGCTTTCAACGGCATTAACAATATGATAAAGTTTGGTAAAGATCGGATGAACAATGAAGCCCCTATCGTCTTAACGAGGCAAAATATAGCACTTTTAACTAAATCAAGGGCCATAACTCCACTTTTACTAATCCGATATGGCTGGTTTTCGAACTTGTCCGAGCTTTCATTGATATTAACAATCTGATAAAGATTGGTAAAGATCGGATGAACAATGAAGCCCCTATCGTCTTAACGAGGCAAAATATAGCATTTTTAACTAAATCAAGGACCATAACTCTGCTGTTACTGGTCCGATCTGGCTGTTTTTCGAACTTGTCTGAGCTTTCATTGATATTAACATTGTGGTAAAGTTTGGTAAAGATAGGATGAAAAATGAAGACCCTATTGTCTTAACGAGGCAAAATATAGCATTTTTAACTAAATCAAGGACCATAACTCTGCTGTTACTGGTCCGATCTGGCTGTTTTCGAACTTGTCTGAGCTTTCATTGATATTAACAATGTGGTAAAGTTTGGTCAAGATAGGATGAAAAATGAAGACCCTATCGTCTTAACGAGGCAAAATATAGCAATATAGCATTTTTAACTAAATCAAGGGCCATAACTCCGCTGTTACTTTTCCGATCTGGCTGGTTTTCGAACTCATCCGAGCTTTCATTGATATTAACAACCTGTTAAAGTTTAGTAAAGATCGGATGAAAAATGAAGGCCCCATCGTCTTAACGAGACAAAAGTTAACGACGGACGGACGACGGACGGACGACGGACAACTTGGCATCCCATAAGCTCTGCTTGCCTTCGGCCAGTAGAGCTAAAAAGCACCATTTTATCATTTATATCAAAGTTTAAAAAATTCAACTTTAGGTTACAGTTCTTAACACATTTATGTTCATTTAGCACCACCAGCTCAATTATTTCACCTATTTATCAATAAAAAAACTAAACATTTTATCATTTACATCAAAGTTTAAAAAAGTTACAGTTCTTAGCACATTTATGTTCATTTAGCAATAGCTCATAGTGAAGAGCGTCGAATCTTCTCTCCGTGCCAAACCTCCACTGTTTCCAAGAAATCAAACTTGCTGATGCAGTAAGCTGCGATCCTGTAATTTCTAATTACAATCAATTAAAAATTGTCTGAGTTTGTCACTCATTCAAATTATCCGCCATAATGAATCATCCAACAGGGCAAACAAATCTCAAATTCAAGATATTGTTAATCAACTTTTATTTTATATCCTTAACTTTCTATTCACTAGGGCTATTAAGTAATTACCACCAATATAAATCCAATTATAGAAGCAAGGGTGCAAACAACACGCGTCGTCTGTTTGTGTATTCACTTGCAAAAAGTGCCTGCAGCAAGTACACAGTAAACCAGTGTAGTCCAGTTTGGCAGCTACTGACCTAATTATCGATCGATATTACCTGAGGCGCATTAACTTAGACTGTGTAAATGGGGGAAATCTTTGATATTTTAAGGCATCGCGCTATTGGATTTACGATCTCGGCATGAACAAGGGATCGCGGCATGTCTGTTTCAGAAGTTAAGGGATCGCGGTGCCGCTACGCAATAAATGGCTGGGGAAGGCCCTGAATCTATTCGATAATAAGAGTAGAGCAGGTTCCCGGATTCCTATGTATCCTTCCCCTCTCTCTGGGGCGGCTCTAAATAACATGTACTGTGTTGAGCCGTTAAACAACATTCAATTCAATTCAATTCGATGTTCATAATTTAAAGGGTACTAACTGTCTGCAAATTTAATTGATTGATGTGAACTAGTTGTCTCCCTTGGCTGAAAATGTTTTAATAGTTTTTTGGTCATGTCAAATTGACTGAAAATGTTTTAATAGTTTTTTGGTCATGTCAAATTGATTCAATGGTTCGACTTAAAAGGTCAGCTATTTTAAAAGAAAATTTTCCGGCACATGCGTATTATATATTATTTTTTTTAATAGCACGTGATTACACCCCCCCCCCCCCCCCCCCCCCCTGTTTTGTTTGTAACGGTATCTATATCTAGGTAAACGGGTTAGTTTGAGAGTGTATGTTAACATTTCTAAACTATTTTTTTCTCTCCAATCGTTCCAATCGTCTGATGATAGTGTGTAGTTATTTGTAAAGTGGGGTCGAAAAATAATCACAACATCGAACGTTTTATTGACAACAACGAAACCTGGTGAATGCCGATAACTGGTATACAGCCAGTATATAAAATTAAAATGAAAGGTGTACGTTTTTTTAAAGAACTTGTATGTTTTATGGGGAAATTGGAAACATGGCTTTGTTTTGGATGTCTTTTAGCTTCCATACAACATCCACGTGCACAAAAAAAACACACAACAGTGTTCTCCCCAGGAATTTCTCAAGGCATGTCGCCTTTATCAGAGAAAGTATCATTCAGAGTGTATCCTTATACCTGACCCCTATATGTAAGGGTAGTTTGTCAGAAAGACACTTGATTTATATAAAAAAAGAGGCTAGTGATTCTATATGTTGTGTTTTAAACTTATTTGAGCTAACCAAAAATTAAATAATTGAAATGTGTTACATGTCTTTTCAAAATTCAAGCATTTTGGCTGTGAAGGCATGTTAAATGCAACATGCCTTAATAGCCTGGGGAGAACACTACACAATAAACATATTTTTTATAGCAAGTAAAACCAACGCTTATGGGACAAAACGAAAAAAAAAAAAAAATTAAATAACACCAGGGGCGTAGCCAGGCATACTCCTGTACGCCCAGGCGTACTCTAGAAAATCGAATACGAAAATCAGCAATAAAAATTGAAGGGGGGGCGGGGGGTGAGGCACTGTTAAAAACACACTTAATGAATGAAAGCCTCCAAAATCTCGCTCAAATGAAGCCACAAACCTCCCACAGGCAGACGGCGCGTACCCTACCCCGCCCACACCCTACCCCCCTCTACTACCCACCCCCCACTCGCTCTACTACCCCCCTTCCCATCTGTTTCTCTACTACCCTCCATACAAATATTTTCAATGACATACTGTAAACTGTTCTACTTGGTTTTCCATGTAAAAAAAATAAAAAAAATGCCTACTCTTTATACCATATAAAGCAGGGTTCTCAATAGACGCGTTCACACGCGTTTTGACGCATGGAAATTAAATTTGATCCAATTCTGACGCAGCTAATTTACCACCTGTGCGTTTTTATGACGCGCGTGTATTTGCTTCCAAGCATCAATCCAATACACATGTACCTATTTTCGATAGCCCAAACATCACATCAATGAGCACACGCTGCATAACAGTGATTGACACCTTGCCTGACGACCTTGATCACCTCTCGACCAATCAAAGTCGCTGCTGTCACAGCTTGTGGCACAGAGGCAGAAATAACCTGTCTGTAAATGGTGTCACTGTGTAATCTAATCGCTGCTATTGTGTTAATAATTTAACGATTATCTTTGAAGTTTATGATGCTTTTTGCGTGTGGAGACTATTATGACTTGATTGGATTAACTGTTTAATTGAATGCTACCTGCTTCTGATTGATTACAGGTTAATTAGACCGAACTGAGATAAAACAAATGCTAGTGGTCAAACATGTGAAAAGATAAAATCGGCAAAAATAAAATTGACTTTATTTGTGTTTGTTGACGTTTTTTATTTGTGTTTGTTGTTTGTTAATTTTGTTTTAAGTACGTTTTAAAGAACAAAGAAATATAATTTTAATGGGGATACTTTAAATATTTTTAAATCGGCGAAATGTACATAAACAGCGCGTATTTTAACCTGGGATATCGTTCAGTCAAAACTTACCAGACATTACGCACTGAGATATTTTATGTTGACGTATTATTTTTGTGCTGTCGAGTAACGGACTTTATTAATTTATGTATGTTCAAAATTTATATATGTTCAATACACAAATGGCGCAAAGAAGTATATTTTCATTTATGTCATCGCAGTCTGCAAAACGGACTGTGTGTTGGGGATGCACTGTCAGAGGTAGTCTCATTTGACGTCTTCGGGTGCCTTTTTTTAAATTTTAACAGATGTGGACCCCAACTTATTAAACAGCCTTTCATAACTTTGAATCTTTGACATAATGACACATTATTGTAAAATGGAATAGTAGTTTTTTAAGTTCAAATGCATATCCTTGCACAACTTCCTTGGCAATAAAATATTTACAGAATTCACAAAATTAAAGTTATTAAAGGATGTTTTATAAAACTGCGCTTCGATTTGTTTGATTTATATTTGACTTTTGACATTTCAATTTTGACCCTTGGGATTTTTGAGTCAAGGGTCATTTGACTCTTCACTTTTAAAGTCTATTGAGAACCCTGTAAAGGTGTCGTGACTCTTTAATAAAAACAACTATAGACCTCGCTTAAAGCCTTGCTGTGCTTGTATTTTTGGTCATAGCATCGTCATTTCGATTCGAATCAATCGGGTACATATTATAACAAATAGTCACAACACTGATTTCTTCAATGTGTCCTTAATATCGCATCAGCAAAACGTCAAAGTCGTTTGAAAGCAGGTCGACTACGATATCACCTAACCAATGCATTTATTATGTACATGGTACGGTATTGGGAAATATGTTTCTTCGACGACTCCCGCATAAAAATGCAACGTGATCGTTTAACAACACTCACCGGTACGAAGAACTTCCAGGAGTAATCACAGACGCTGCAATCGAGTTCTTTTACAAACGGTTAAGCCTAAAAAAAAAATAGTGTGGTTCTGGTAACATGTTCAAAATTGGTAGGTAGGGTAGGTCGGATTTTTTTTTTTTTTTTTTTTAAGGATTGGTTTTTATGAACGCAAAGATGCACTTATTTTTTAATTTTTTTTTCAAAATGGACCAAAAAAACGTCGGTCGGCGGTTATTCGTAGGTAGGGTCGGGTGTCCCGAACCACACAATTATTTTTTTTAGGCCTTATTTGTTTATCGTTACGATTCACCATGTTGAAAATAAGTCACCCGGATTGGTCCAGTCTCATTTCCGATCGCCTTGTACCCAGCTTCATATCGTAAGTGTAAAGGTAACAAGGAAACCAGTAATTTAATTCAACATGGCGAATCGTAACGGTAAACAAATGACCGTTTTTGAAAGAACTCGATTGCAGCGTCTGATTACTCCTGGAAGTTCTTTGTACCGGTGAGTGTTGTTAAACGGTTTTCTTTAAACGATCACATTGCATTTTTATGCGGGAATCATCGAAGAAACATATTTCCCTATACCGTACCATGTACGTAGAAAATGCACTGGTTAGGTCATATCGTAGTCGACCTGCTTTCAAACTACTTTGACGTTTCGCTGATGCGATATAAAGGACACATTTAAGAAATCAGTGTTGTGACTATTTGTTATAATATGTACATGTACCTGATTGATTCGAATCGAAATGACGATGCTATGACCAAAAATACAAGCACAGCAACCCCAGTGAAAATGAGACTGAGATTTCACTGAGATTTCAGTGAGATTTCAGTGAAATTCACTGAAATGTCCATATTTCAGTGAGATTTTGGTGTTTCACCAAATTTCAGTGAGATTTCAGTGAGATTTTGAAAAAAAATATGTACATCTCAGTGATATTTTCTGACTGAAATTTCAGTGAGATTTCAGTGAGATTTTGAAGAAATAAATTGTACATCTCAGTGAAATTTCAGTCAGAAAATATCACTGACATGTACAATTTTCTTTTAAAAAAATGTCTGATTTTAATTTCAGTGGAATTTTCCTGAAAATTTAAATTTCAAAGAGAAATTTACAGAGATAAATTGTATTACCTCTAAATTGATGCAATTTGGACTACTCTTGACATTTGGGAATGTATTTTACAAATAGCATTAGAACAATAATGTTAATGTACATGTATGATACATAGGTATAAACAGTTGCAAGTAAAAATAGATGTAAGTTCATGAACATAGGTCATATACTTTTTCAAGTTAGAGCCAAGGTTAGGTTGCAGGTTAAAGTGTGACGGACGACGGACAAAGGGATCTGTAGGTGTCTGTCATGCTACGCAGGCGACACAACCATGAAGTTTAGTTAAATAAGTCATAAAAAAAGTTCCATGGAATAAACAATTTAATTTTGATTTGACATAGTTTCATTTTTTTTATTTTTAGCTCGACTGATCAGAGATCAGGAGAGCTTATGCCGTGGTGTGGTGTCCGTCTGTCTGTCCGCCTGTAAACTTTTTTTTGTAGCGACTACTCCTCTGAAACTACTGAATGGATTTTCATGAAACTTTACAGAAATGTTGCCCATGAAGTCTATTTGATCCTAGCAAAAATTCATGTTGATGTGAAATCCAAGATGGCCGCCAAATCTAAAAATAGGTTTTTAAAAAACAAGTTTGTAGCGACTACTTCTTGAAAACTATAAGTGATATTGATATGGGACTTTTTCTAAAATGATCAGCATGACATGATGTTGGTCCTTGTCGAAAATCGTTTTGATTCGATGTTAAACATGGCTGCCAGTGGCCATCTTTGTTTAGATAGAGTTATATAATGAAAACTTCCAGCGACTACTCCTCTGAAACTACTTGGCAGATTTTCATAAAACTTCACAGGAATGTTGCTCTTGATGTCTAATTGATCCTCGCAAAATTTCAGGTCGGCCGATGCATACAGTTCCAGATAAATTGACCTAAAGCGCAAAACTGACTAGTTCCAACCCCCCCCCCACCCCCACCCCCACCACCCCCGCACAAAAAAACTCTGGATTGGCTCATCTTGTTTAAATGAACCAACTCGCTGAGACCGGACTCTATTCTAGAATTGTTATTTACAATCCGTCGTCTCGATATGGTGAACATTAAATTTTGTGCCAAGTTATTTCAAAATCCCTCAAGCGGTTCAAGAGATATGGAGAGGACACTACTTGAGACGGACAGACAGACAGACATACAGACATCCAAGCTAAAAACAATATGTGGGGAAGACATAATAAGTCATATAGATCATTAAAATATCAGAAACATCAACACACATATCAAACTTGCCATCTCTTTTCAACCGCGTTTTAACCGGGAAGTAACCGGGAAATCCGAGAAATCGACCGGGGAATAGTTATCACCTACGTGACGTCACAGTTTAGAAAAGGCGGTTTGGCTGGCGACTGGCGCGTTGGAAACAAGCAGAAGTTAAACATCAACAACATCGTAAGTATTTTCGAGTGTACACGTAACATATGTCATGCGTATGAACAATGTAATAAGTAAATATATTCTTTCGCGAAACAGGAACTCGATCCCTTTTTAAATGGAGGAATTCGTATGCTGAAAACGATGTCATCAGTTTTCGCGAATGTACGGCGATCATATATGCGGACATTTAAGCGTTAGAAAACAGCTCATTACAATTAATTACATGCATACTGTTATGATTTAAACAATTTTGGTTTCTAAACATAACATCTAGAGGTTTTAGAACGGCGACTTTAGTTGCTTTGAAAAGCAGACGGCGGTTACCGGCCGCCTATTTCCGGTCAAAACAAGATTCTTAACGACATATTTTGTAAAACAAAGAAGTTTTGACTATTCTGAATGAATGAATGAATGAATGGTGTTTTACGGCACGTCGACACATAAATAGGTCATATTGTGCGCAAAAACTGACGAAAGACGAAGAAATGAAGGATTAATTAAAAATTAATGTAAACTATTCTGAATGAGATACTAGTTTCTGAAACAAAGAAATGTATCCATGTTTTAATCAGGATTTCATGTATCCGTATATAGTCATGTTTTAATCAGGATTTTCAAGAAAATGATTTGTACACTAGGTTTATCAATTCTACACCCACTAAAAGTAAAGTATGTATATTTTGCTGATGATTCCTTTCCTTCCCCCCCACAAACACACACACCCCACCCTTCCACCCCTACAGTAAAGTACATATATGTATATGCCTTTTTGCAGGTGACATACAACCCGGCCAGTCTTTTTAAAAGTTAAAGTCAACATTTCTTATTTTGGTTGCATTTATATTTCTATAGGCTGGAAAAGCTGAACAAGAATGAAGAGGCAGCAAGATAAAGCCATGGACGAGAATACTACACGGGTCTTTGTACGTTCTACCTGATAAAAATATGAAGGTATAATAACTGTTTTGTAAAAAATTGATATTGGTTAACAAAAAAAAATGTTTGCTGTTAGAAGAATCAATATGCTGAAGCTTGTACTAATTAACCCAAGATTATTTATATATATAGTTCAAACAAAAACACTGCAGCTTCAAAAACTGTATTTGTTGAAAGGGGGAAAGCACATAAAACTTGATGGCTAAATGGCCCTGAAGTCACACCTTATGGCATCATATTATTGTAGACACTTGGAGCAGTCACACACATTTTGATAAAAGCGCTCTCTAGCTGGTAATCTCAGAAAAAACTTTTTATTAAATGTTTAATTAAAAACAACGAACTATTTAAGACAGCAGATCGTACTTGAAAAAAAAACACATGTGTTTTAAATGTTTTATGATAATCTATTTTCAGATTTCGTTTGCTTGGAGAGGCCAAAAATGAATAGAATTGGGGTTTTAAGTGCACCAACACATGAAAGGTTATATGGCGCCTTACAGGAATGAACAGCCAAGCTTATCCTCCATGTACATCATGATAAAATAAGGAGAATGCGCCTAGAACCTTCTCAACTGCAGAGTTGCTGCAAATTCTATTGTAGACACTATTTACGCTGGAGCCACGTTTATTGTTTTTCTGCCACTGCTCTAGTGATTTGAGCAAGATGGCACCTGAAACAATGCAGGGGTCATGATG